>JAVTVY010055324.1:0-29260 GCA_036873755.1 Hanleya hanleyi
TGCTTTTCGTCTCATACAAGCGGCTAGGCAGGCAGGAGGACTGGTTGGCGGGCTGGCTGGCTGATCAAGTGAGGTCAGGTAAGTCAGATTGAATACACCCCTTTCCCTAAAAATCAACTCCTTTTATACATTTTACTACTCGCGGCCATCTTGTACCCACCTCCCACATCTTGGCGGCCATCTTGTACCCACCTCCCACATCTTGGCGGCCATCTTGTACCCACCTCCCACATCTTGGCGGCCATCTTGTACCCACCTCCCACATCTTGGCGGCCAGCTTGTACCCACCTCCCACATCTTGGCGGCCATCTTGTACCCACCTCCCACATCTTGGCGGCCATCTTGTACCCACCTCCCACATCTTGGCGGCCATCTTGTACCCACCTCCCACCTCTTGGCGGCCATCTTGTACCCACCTCCCACATCTTGGCGGCCATCTTGTACCCACCTCCCACATCTTGGCGGCCATCTTGTACCCACCTCCCACATGGCGGCCATCTTGTACCCACCTCCCACATGGCGGCCATCTTGTACCCACCTCCCACACATCACGCATGCGCACACCGCCCCATTTTACACACTTATGACGTCACACGCATGCGCAGTGGGGAGCATTTCCTTCAATTTAGCCTTTGTATACTACTAATATGCTTTCAAGAACCGACTACTCCATGCCTCAACTGAATAGGTCAGTCAAAATATGCCCCTAATCGACTGAAATTGTCAAGGGGCCCCACTTCGCTTTGAAGGCTGTAATTGTATTATTCTTAGTTGCTATCCTTTTTTCGGTGTTTCTAGCATTGTAAATATACTCTTTCAACGACTCAAAAGATGGTGCTTTCCTTGTGGGAATATATGCAACATTTAATTAACACTATCAAATGACTTAAAAGTAAGGATTTGGTTATAACCCAGTAGAACGAGTTCTGCGGTTAAGTTCATATTTTTGCAGATGTTAGATTCGATAACCCAGACCTGGAAAAGATCCCACAACTCTTTTGTGTGACTACAATTCCAAAACAGATGAAGTATGGTTTTCAGTTCTTTGTCGCAGAAGCTGCATTTTTCAGATTGAGATTTTCCCCATTTATACATAAGTGAGTTAGTTTCTAAAACATGATGATTGATTTTATATTGAAAGAATTGAAGCTTTGCGTCGGAACATATTGTAAATGCATTTTCATAGATGTGTTTCCAGTCAATATCATTTGGAGCCGAGATAGTTAAGTTAGTTTTCCATTTCATTTGACTTTTTAGAGCAGGCTCTTGTATATTTTGTATCAAAGATCTATACACAAATTTAATGGATGATTGATTTGGAATTTTTAAGATCAGTGTGCCTTTAAATTCCCGCTGACTAGTCTGAATTTCCCGGCTGAAGTTTTGTCTTCTGTCATTTGGAATGTTATGAATAGTAGCATAGTAGGCTAGGAAATTCTTTTGTTCTATATGGTATTTATCCTGAAATTCTTGAAGGGTTAGAAAATTATATGCATCATTGACCAAATCTTTCACAGTTTCTGCCCCAGCATCACTCCACCTACGGACATCATTCCATGCAGATACAGGAGCATAATTGTCAGTTGCTATTGATGGATTCACAAAATGTTCACATTTCAGGCATTCACGCCAGGCAGTGATTACGTCTCTCCAGAAGTAGTTTGAAATGGAATTTGTTATATCCGAGGTGGCCAAATAAATTCCAGATCCCAGACCTGGGATCCCAAAGGAGAGATTATGTCGCCAATAAGATTTGCATGGAACTCTGAAAACCCAGGAGATCTTTGACCTACTGGATTTTCATGGAGTTCATGAGCCACAGTTATATGAACTGCTGTTTAGGCCACCCTCTGGCTGAGAGCTTATCAGTGTGCTGTTTGATCCCTATCTGACCCCAGATAAACTCAAATAAAACCTTTTCTAAATATTTTTGAAAAGTTGGAGATGGATTTGGTAGAGCAGAATGAAGATGTGTTAATAAGGGTAAGGCAAAACATTTTATGACAGTTATTTTGCCAATTGGTGTCAGATTACGCTTCCACCACCCCCCTAATAATTTTCTAATGTTAGTTAGCCGTGCGGGGTAGTTTATACCGGGCATCTTTTCCAGATCTGGGCTAAATTGTATTCCCAATAGTCGGAAACCACCTGGGTCCCGGTTGATTCGAAAGTGGGGACATAGCTTAACAGTGTTACCCTATTAACTACCAATCCAGTGGGCTGTTGATTTGTCAACATTTAGTCTAAGACCCGAACAGGCAGAGAAATCAACCAGGAGACACATTGCTCGACGCAACGATTCCGTTGAGCCATCCAACAGCAGTGTGGTATCATCTGTGTGCTGAAGGACCTTAATCTCACAGTTATTGAAAGTAATTCCCCTGATGTTATTATTCTTTTTTTATTGCTATGGCTAAAAGTTCAGCAACTATTATAAATAGGTAAGGAGACACAGGATCACCTTGTCGACACCCTCGTTCAAGCTTGAAGAAGGGGGACATAACACCGTTATTAATTACGCAGCATTTGAAATCGTACTGAAACAGCCTAATCCAACCGCAGAGCGTCTCACCGAAGCCAAAGGACCGCAGCGCATCGTGCATAAAATCCCAGTCGACACTGTCAAAAGCTTTTTCAAAGTCGATTAGGAATAATAAGCCAGGTATTTGGTTTTCTTCTGTACACTGCATTATGTCATAAATGATTCTTGTAATCTCACCTATAAACCTTCCTTTAATAAAACCTTTTTGCGTTTCGCTTATGATAGATGGCAATACTTCTTTGATTCGATTGGCAATGCAGGAAGATACAATTTTATAGTCGACATTTAAGAGCGATATAGGACGCCAATTTTTTAGCAGTGTTCTGTTTTTTCCTTCTTTCGGGATGCAACTTATCACTCCTTGTTTTTGGAAGTTCGAGAGAGAGCCTAGAGTGTAAGCGGTGTTAACAGACCTAACAAGAATACTCCTAGATCGTCCCAAAATGTTTTGTAAAATTCGGCTGGAAACCCATCCGATCCCAGGATTTTTCCATTTTTATACGCCCGCCAAAAGGCGGACGTATTATGTGATGGCGGTTTCCGTCCGTCTGTCCGTGTGTCCGTCCGTCCCTCGTGTCCGGTCTATATCTGGGACAGTTTTCTATCTACAGTTCTAATTTTTGGTGAGTGGATACCCTACGGGGAGACGATGTGTCGCGTACCACAATCAAGGTCGAGGTCAGAGGTCAAAGGTCACTAGCCTCAAAAACAGGAAAGCACTGAAGTGTTCGTGTCCGGTCTATATCTGTGAACGTTTTCTATCCACAGTTGCAATTTTTTGTAAGTGGATACACTAGGTGGAGACGATGTGTCGCGTACCAAAATTGAGGTCGAGGTCAGAGGTCAAAGGTCACTGTTGCCTAAAATCAGGAAATCATTGATCATTGACAGTTTTCTATCTACAGTTCTAATTTTTGGTGAGTGGATGCCCTATGGGGGAATGTGTTGCATACCAAATGTAGGTCGAGGTCAGAGGTCAAAGGTCAGTGTGACCGAAAAATCAGGAAATCATTAAAAATTTCTAATTTTTTTGTGAGTGGATTCAATAGGGGGTAATGAAGTGTCGCATACCAAAAAATAGGTCAAGGTCGAAGGACAAAGGTCACTGTGACCCCAAAATCAGGAAATTATTAAGAATATCTCTAGTTTCAAGGTATGTATTGGTATCAAACTTTTAGTATACCTTACTCGCATGGCAAGGAGGAGCCATACATTTTGAGATCAATTTGTCAAAGGTCAAGATCACAGTCCCCCAAAACTGAATCAAGTTTAGCTGACTCTGTGTTATATGTAGGTTGGAATATTCAGAGTTCTTTCCCATACATGTACATGGCATTTGTCCTGTGGAGTTGTCTCCCATGTTTGAAACATTTAATTAAACTGTTGTGAAATTAAAACCATACATTTACTAATTTAACGGGGAGAGAGGTCCTTTATGAACTTCATACCTGTTTATTAACTCAAGAACAAATATTTACTTCATCACTTTCTTCTCCCTTCATCAGGACTGCACAAATTGAAAATTCTGCTTAACCCAAATATGGGTTACGCTAAATTTTTTGGGTAACCCTTCTCTGATTTGCATAACCCATCACTATTGTATACAGGTTAATATCCGTAATTCAAGTGAACTGAAAATGGGTTACGCATAATGAAAATTGCGTAACCAAACCTATTGTTCGCGCAATTTGTGCAGCCCTGTTCATGAAAAATTCTCTCGCCTGAAAGGAATCCATTTGCAGGAAAACTACTTCGATTTCAGTATTGGATATGTGAGCTCTTGGCTCTTGATTCAAGGTCAACTTGTTACCAAGAGTTAAGCTCATTTTAGTTTATCATTCAGTCTAAGATGTGATATATGTTACATTTTCGGAAGCACGGAATTGTAGACCTTCCTCTGGATTGATAGCTACCAATTGGAATCAAGGCTAGTAAACAACCTTGAAATTTGGACCAATGTAATTCCAGATATACGGGCGTATATTGAAGCCCCTTGGGCTCTTGTTCGTATTTTGGAGGGCTAGGAAACATTCAGTAGCAGAAATAGGCCCCCTCACAAGACAGTTTTTCATTTGCGTTGAGAGATATATCATGTTCAAGGAATAAGTCGTTTTTGTCAGAGTCTATATATTTTGCTTTGGAGTACAGCCCACCATAAAAATCCTTCATTTCAGTCATTATTTCCCCTGATGATGTTACCACATTCCCTTGCTTTGTAGTCAGTTCCGAAATGTTCTTTATAGTGAAATATCTTTTTTCTAATTTTGAAAAAAGGCTGAACTTTTTTGTCCATTCTCGTACCAATTAGGCGGGGCTGCAATTTTGGCCATCTCCCTTTCCAAGTTTAGTATTTCTGATTCGAGTTCTTTCTCGCGTTTTTCCCTACTTTTCTTTTTTCCTATTGAAAAAGGTATGGTGGCGCTCCTAATTTTAACTTTCAGCAACTCAAAAAATAGTTGATCATCTAGGCTGAGGGTAAGGGAATTCAGTTGTGTGATATCTCCCGATATGTAGTATTCGTTGATTGTGCCGGATATTACAGTCTTAACTAAACTGATATATTCTTGGTCACATAGAAGTTGTGTATTTAATTTCCAGTGTCCTGTACCCTTTTCTACGTCCTTAAATGCACACGACAGAGAGACTACGGAGTGATCAGACCTATACGATATTTCAATATCTGTGGAACAACGCGAAGCACATATGTCTTCGGATACAAGAAAGTAATCCAGTCGACTCTGCTTGATGCCAGTGTTGGTTCTTTTCCTCCAGGTAAAACGACTTGCGGTTGGATTGTGCAGGCGCCATATATCATGAAGATTAAGTTTATCTTTGATTTCTAAGACTCGTCTGTGTTTGGCCCATACAAGTTTATTAGCGTTAGCCGTGTGTCAAAATTGAGATATCCAACATAATATATCTTCCCTCTTTTTTTTTTGCAGCCATGCAAGGTGTACTCAAAGTTTTTTTCGGAACAAGATTGCTACCCCTGTACTGTTTGATTTGCCATGACTAAAGAAACATTTATATCCCCATTCATTCTCCCATTCCCCCTCTGTTAGTGTTGAGCCAGGAGTCTCCTGGAGGCAAATAATTGAAATATTTTTCCGTTTTAGCCAGTTGAAAACGTCAAGCCTCTTTTTCTTGTCGGAGTGGAGCCCTCTGACGTTCACCGATACGATTCTTATCTCGTTCGCCATTTTGAAGAAGTGATTGAAAATTTGATTGAATCTAGTTCCATATTAAATGTTCGATAGGGTGTGCAATAGAATACACTGCATGGGAAAGTAGCTCTTTTAGCATGGTTTTCTCTAATAAGAAATAAAAGGGTTCTAGGAATAACATAAAGCATACCTGTACTTTAAATGATCTTAGAGGCAGCAGAAAAAGAGAAAAAAATGATAATAATAAAAAAAATTAAAAAAGGTGGTCTGCTCGGGCGGGGTCTTTCGATCCCCAAGTTCGAACGCAAGTTCGTATAAATATATACGATACACAGGAGATTTTTTTTTTTTTTTTGGAAAAGAAGAAAATCATGGAATAAATTGACATAGCAACTCAGTTCCTTTTGCACCTCGCGAGCCCCATTTTTCACGATAATACATGCTTTTGTTTTGAATGCAAGTAATCGGTTTCGTATAGAGAAACTAAAGGCACACACATGTGTATCAGACGGAGTAAGCGAGGTACGAGTATAATTCAAGCGTGTTGTAAACGGAGAAAAGACCAATTATCACGAAATGAACACGTCTACTGTTTTCCGATCCAGTACGTGGCTTTACAGGCCAGTCTGGGCTGCCCCTTCGCCGTCAGTACAACACAAGTACAAACACGGTTCACACGATCTATTTCAGTGTAAAATCTCCGTTTGGCGAGGGACTTTTTGAAAGCAAGCAACACGGAAGGATGTATTATGAGTCCACGAAGTATACAAAGCAAGAATGTATATAAAACATTGATATTGTAGTGTACTGAATAATTGTTAAAGGGGATTGAACGGGGGATGGTGTATAGTCAATACACAAATGTGTACATGATTAAACTCACAGTTTTCATCTGATTTGCTTTACAGTGTACACAAAGATTTGTGGAACGTACAGAATTACATACATCAGGAAAAACATTGGTTAAAGTGACCACTCTGCATAAATTCACAGAATAACACGATTAACACAGTTGACAGTAAGCAAATGTCACTGTGAGCGAATTCACGGAATAGATAATGGAAAATTTGGGACAGGTATCTCCACTAGATGTTTACCTCAAACGTGTAGTTGCAAAAATCTGTATAAAAACAAATATTCATGCTACTGGACTACTTTTCCTTTTTTTAAATATATGTAGAGTATGTGCCCATAGTATAGATGTTTAGGAACGGTCGATATGTTTGATTTCATAAAAATCATTGTGAAGTGTACACAGTCAAACTTTCACCAACCAGTACCGTTCAGTTCTGTACCAATTGGTACCGTTCAGTTACCTGTTGGTACTCACTAGGTAACTCGTTGGTACTGCACGAAAATTTTAGGCTTGGTACCGTCAAGTCCTGACTGAACAGTACCGTGCAGTTACCAATCAGTCACCACTTGGTAATATATGTCAGGTTCTTTCCAGTTACCTACCAGTAACTGATTGGTAACCAATTGGTAGCCATAACGATCTCTACTTTGCAGTACCATGCAGTTCTTACTTGAAGGCTACTGGTCAGTTAGTGGTTGGCACCCAATAGATTATACCATAAAAGAAATGTGTGGTAACTGACGGGTGACGGTTGGTACTGTTCAGTTACTGATTGGTGACCAACTTGACAACTGAACAGTACCACAAGGGGACCTTTCCTACCAGTACCAAGAGGTACTGGCAGGTACGCAGAAATTGGTTGGTAGCCGTTCAGTAACTGAGCTGTAACCAATCAAGGTACTGAAGTGTTACTGCATTGTTACCAACAGGTACCAAGTGTGGAAAATTGGGATGGTAACATAGTGGTAACTCATTGGTAACTGATTGGTAACTGCATGGTAGCCAATCAGTAGAAAATTCATAGGATCCAATGGGTGACCAATCAGTGCCCGTTTGGTTACCGATTGATACTGATCAGTTGAAAACTGAACGGTACCACAAGGGGACCTTTCCTGCCAGTACCAATCAGTTCTCCACCAACCAGTAGCCAACCAGTTACTGAGTGGTAGTGGTTGGTGAAAGTTTGCCTGTGTAAAATACGACGACGTAACACAAATGCATGTCAGACTGCGTCTACTAATAATAGTGTCCTCGAACTACTGTACATAGACTTCATCACTTCCATCAGACAGACATATATATTGAGAAGGATTGTGAGTAGATAATGTGGGTTATTGCAGTTTTAACAATATTAATAGTCCTGTAGGTAATCAATGCCCTCGGCCCCCTCTACCTCTGTACTCAAAGCTTCGGCGAAAAACCCCTCCTCCAGGTCTGGCTAGTGTATCTACGTCCTGAATGGTTTTGACTTGACGGATGTCTCCTCCGATCGTTTTCACCAGAATTTTTCCATTTGTAGACCATGCACTTTGAAAAGCATCATTGGACACGGCACTCATAAGCACACTTTGATTTTGCCGTGTGAATCCATATAACCATATAATCCACACCGATTGATTGTGAGGTAGCATCCAATGCAATTAGATGCCACCAGGGCTTCCTTCTTTATATATTATTTATTTTGTGATGTTATTTGGTGTGGTAGAATTATTTATTTGTGAATATTTGAAGTTGATGCTAACTGTCGACGCCCGAAAAAGATAATTGATGCGGAAATTCTTTTTAAACGACTGCTGAATATTGAATGATGGAACTGATGCCTATAATAAAGTCAGCGCGGATGACATCTTCATTATTTTGAGAAAGCATCTGTCAACTTCAACATTGTATCAATCAAAACCAACGGAGAACTGTTTTTGCTGACTAAATTACCTATGAACATTGTCTAGGTTTGTAGAGGAGTCAAAGGAAATCTTTGGAAGTGAGTAAAGAGGTGTTTTACGTTTATAATATGTATTATGACCATGACAAATAACATACATATAACCGTTTTTGCCATTAAAATCCATTACTTGAAAATCTTTGACTTGTCGATGGCGGCCATATTAAATGACGAAGCAAAAAAAAATAGAGGACATTTTCAAGATCTTGGTCCATAGATCATGTGTATGAAGTTTGAGAGAATTCAACCGCCAATCAAAGGTATTCACCTTTAGTGCTATAGATTCATTGCAGCAGCCTGGAAAGCTGCACCTATCAGAATAAGCCCTTGAAAAAGGGCCAGGTACACTTAAGTGAGCTTTTGACCCTCATGATGTGAGGGTTGGAGTGCCAACGTGAAATATCACGTTAGCGTAAAGTATATTATCTTGTCTTATGCTCTGAGTATACTTTGTAGGCCTTGGGTCTTACGGTTTTTTAATAACAGCATATTGAAGTAGTGCATGGATTTGAGCAAAATCGTATATTTTGAGGTGATAACAGCACACGTTTCTCTCCGTACACAGATGAAGCCAACGCTGGAGAAAAAAGACTATTTGGACAACAATAACATATTAACACGGTCAATATTTCGGGGTTAAGTTTAAGCTTCATACGTTTACAGAGAGAAAAGTGTGCCTTCACAATACTCAAGTGCATAAGATAAGATAATTTACTTTACGCCAAATGAAAATTTCTTTCGTACGTGGTATTTCATTTTGTCACTCCAAACCGCACCTCATGGGGGTCAAAATCTCAATAAACCGTGCCAGGTCCTTTGTAAAGTTTGCACAAAATTCAAGATGGCGGCCATCTGACATAGAAACTTTGATATTTGCGTATTCTGGATCACCACGATATATATATATATATCTGATCACTCACGTCTAAATTATTGGCTTTAATCAATTATAACAAGAACAAATCTTGAATGGTCCCAGAGAATATTTTGAATTGACGGACTAACTTGCCTTGAGCAAATTGACTATGCGTTTTACCAAGGATGATATATGCCAAGTTTCGAGTCAATCGGTTTTGCCGTGTCCGAGGAGAAGATTTTTTAGAAAAATGCGATTGTTGTCAATTTTCTGTTTTGGGGGTCACTGTGACCTCTTTCTTGTATCTAGTTTTTCTATGTTATAAGTACTAATATACTGTACAGGGTACATAGGAAAGCTCTTGATGGATATTTGGGCTACGTCAGCAACTGCTGGCTAAATCCCTTCGATTTCGTTTCCCCTGTCTGAGGGAATCACTATTGTTTTGTATGTGGATGCAATAGTGAGGAAGATGTGTCGCGAACCAAACCTTAGGTCGTGGGCAAAGGTCATTGTGACCCCAATATCAGGAAATCATTGAACTTCATTTTTTTCACGAAAAAAGGGAAAAGAAGGGATTTAGCCAGCAGTTGCTGACGTAGCCCAAATATCTATCAAGAGCTTTTCTATGTACCCTGTACAGTATATTAGTACTTATAACATAGAAAAACACGACATTTAATTTTGATATTTTAAACTTTGACCCTTTAATACATCTAGCTGCATTACAAAAACACCCAGTTGCCAGTTAGGTGATAAACAAATATAAACAGATTGTATGCGATAGTGGTCATGATGTTTATCCACAAAGTACATTAACAAAAGGACCCCTTTAAGTCTAACAAAGAATCACTCTCAATTACAAACCCTTGTTTTGTATGATAATTAAACTATTTCTAATAATTAATACATAACATTGTAAAACAACTACCGGTGTCGCACGGCACAACACGATCGGCATCAGTCTGTTCCCCCTAATGTGTCTACTCATACAAAACGTTGTGAGTTTTAACGATTTTCTGATTTTAGGGTCACAGTGACCTTGACCTTTGATCTCAATTTGATACGGGAAACATCGTCTTCAGTTAATGTATCTACCGACACAAAAAACATGCCCTTTTCAATGATTTCCCTACTTTGTGGTCACAGTGACCTTTGTTCAATCCAAGATGACCAACAAACCGATCGATCAATGGCAAAATTAAACAATACGCATTATTTTACACATCATGCGGTACCAGTGTGTGAAATTCCGTTCAATTTGGGCGATTTCGAAATTCGCACCGGGGCTCGTTCAGGCAAATCGGTGTAATTTTCGATTTTAGAACCCGTTTGCACTTCACTGTCATGTCGAATAACATATATATATAGCCATTTTCGCCAGCAAAATCCGTTACCTCAAATTCCTATCAAAATTCAATATGGCCACTAAACCGTTCAGCTAATCAACGATATTTTCTTTCAGTGCAACATATCTTAGCCTTCCCGATACATTGCAGCAAACTAGAAAGCTATACCTCTCAGGGTTCAAAAGAATAAGCCACTGCAAAATTTTGTCAAAATTCAAGATGGCGGCCAAACCACGTGAACTATTAACTTGCAATTTTCGTATTCTGGATCGCCATACCCTAATCATGCTAGTACATATATCTGGTTACTTTCAATGTCGAAATTCTTGATTTCAACCATGACCCCGGTGGCCATTTTGAATTGACGGGTCAAATCCAAATGGGCTCAGTTTGAGAGACCTCGAACCACTGATCATGTATGCCAAGTTTCGCGCCGATCAGTTCAATGGTTTCGGAAGAGAAGATGTTAGAAGGTTTTGAAGTCAAACCAAGATGGCCGCCGAAGCTTTCGATCAATCGGCTTCATTATGAA
This sequence comes from Hanleya hanleyi, assembly GCA_036873755.1. NCBI lineage: Eukaryota > Metazoa > Mollusca > Polyplacophora > Lepidopleurida > Hanleyidae > Hanleya > Hanleya hanleyi. The sequence continues at coordinate 11,242 of JAVTVY010055324.1, forward strand.
CATGCACCACAACCCATGTGGCCCAATCACTATGTGAAGTTTCGGCTTCATCAGTGTAGCGGTATTGGCAAATTAGCGGAAACAAATCCGGAGGCAAAAAAAGAAATAAAATATCGAAAACAACGGCTTGGTCCGTAACAATAACACCAATATTAAGAGGTTCCAGTCAATGGCTTGAAACCCTAATAAATAACCAGTTTGAGGACCCATATATACATTCTTTTGCTGACCATTATTTTATACATGTAGCAAGTTCGACAAGAGTATCCTGTAGAATTTACATATGGTGTTCATATGAACAATCACAATCAAAGCTTGAATGAGATACATCATTCCATATATAACGACTTTAAAACGAAAACCATATGTAATAAGAATAATGGTCAGCCATAACGGATCTGATATTTTTGGAACATCAAGAAGATGTCTTGCTGGCATCCTTGAAAAAACTAGCCTATATGTTTTTTTGTTTTTGTTTTTAATTTGGTACTAATGCTGTTATATGGAATAGCTATTTGGATGGACGCGGGAATTGTTTAATCGGCGACGGCTTAGTATATTTAATGACGGACTATAAACGCGTGTATTTACACAACTATGTATACAAAAAAATACATTTTGGGGCATTTCTTCTTCCGTTTCCCAAATATGGGCAATTTTATTCCGATTTTAATTATGCTGTCTGGGGTGGGCATTATTGTATTGTTCACTGTACACATTATCTGTTACTTTGGCTGTAGTTGTATGACTCACTGACAGACGAGAAACAAATGCTTGTCTGCTCATCCCTATATTTTGTGAGCACGCTGTAAAAACCAGCTTCCACACATTAAAAGAAACATTCACGTGTTGCTAGGCAAGCTGCAAGATAATGATTGTGACAGTTCACTCTGTTTATGAGGCATGTTTCTCACTTCAACCTGACCTTAGTTAATAATACTGTTGTAGTGGCTCGGCCAAGAGAGAGAGAGAAAGAGAGAGAGAATTAAGATTTAACGTCGCATTCAGCAATATTTCGGCTATATAGCGACGATCAAAAAAAATCTAAATATTCAATTCAACAACTCGGTAAACTAATGCGTTAAAACGGGTACAAACATTAAAATTTGTACAACAAACCAATCCCTCTCAAGTAATCTAAAATACAATCTTCTTTTACTCTGCTAAAAAGATCTTCCAGCGTAGCTGCTCGATAAAAAGTATCTTTTACAATCTTAAAATCTATGCAGTCTATGAGAATATTTTTCACCGTGAGATCTTCATGGCATGGAATACACCTTGGGACCGGATCCTGTTTTAGTAAATATTCGTAAGTTAACCGTGTATGGTCGATCCTACATGGTCTAATCATGGCCTGGTCGAAACGTTTATGACTGTTCAGATGAGTATAACCAACCGTTTTTTAGCCCACCATCATGGTGGGCTGTTCAAATCACTTTTCGTCCGTGGTCCGTCGTCCGTCCGTCCGTCCGTCGTCAGTCCGTCCGTCCACAATTCTTGTTATCGCGATTTCTCAGGAACTACCGGGTGGATCTTTCTCAAATTTGGTACACAGGTTCCCCTTGGGGTCTAGTTGTGCAAGATATCTTTTCTGGTCCGATTCGAAAATCCAATATGGCCACCAGGCAGCCATCTTGGATTTCCCCATGAAACTGTTATCGCGATTTCTCAGGAACTACTGCATGGATCTTTTTCAAATTTTGTACACAGGTTCCTCTTGGGGTCTAGTTGTGCAAGATACCTTTTTCTGGTCCGATTCGAAAATCCAATATGGCCACCAGGCAGCCATCTTGGATTTCCCCATGAAAATTTGTTATCGTGATTTCTCAGGAAGCACTGCATGGATCTTTCTCAAATTTGGTACACAGGTTCCCCTTGGGATCTAGTTGTGTAAGATACCTTTTCTGGTCCGATTCGAAAATCCAATATGGCCACCAGGCAGCCATCTTGGATTTCCCCATGAAACTTTGTTATCGCGATTTCTCAGGAACTACTGCATGAACCTTTCTCAAATTTGTTACACAGGTTCCCCTTGTGTTCCATTTGTGCAAGATACCTTTTTCGGTCCGATTCGAAAATCCAATATGGCCACAGGAGGCCATCTAAGATTTCCACATGAAATTTTGTTATCGTGATTTCTCAGGAAGTACTGCATGGATCTATCTCAAATTTGGTACACAGGTTTCCCTTGAGTTCCAGTTGTGCAAGATACCTTTTCTGGTCCGATTCGAAAATCCAATATAGCCACCAGGCGGCCATCTTAGATTTCCACATGAAACTTTGTTATCGTGATTTCTCAGGAAGTACTGCATGAACCTTTCTCAAATTTGGTACACATGTTCCCTTTGTGTTCCAGTTGTGCAATATACCTTTTCTGCTCTGATTCGAAAATCCAATATGGCCACAAGGCATCGTGGCCATCTTGGGTTTCCCCATGAAACTTTGTTATCGCGATTTCTCAGGAACTGCTGCATGGATCTTTCTCAAATTTGGTACACAGGTGTCCCTTGGGGTCTAGTTGTGTCAGATACCTTTTCTGGTCCGATTCAAAAATCCAATATGGCCAACAGGCAGACATCTTGGATTTCCCCATGAAACATTGTTATGATTTCTCGGGAAGTACTGCATGGATCTTTCTCAAATTTGGTACACGCGTTCTTCTTGGGGTCTAGTTGTGCAAGATATCCTTTCTGGTCCGATTCGAAAATCCAATATGGCCACCAGGCGGTCATCTTGGATTTTCCTATGAAACTTTGTTAGCGTGATTTCTCAGGAAATACTGCATGAATCTTTCTCAAATTTGGTACACAGGTTCCTCTTGTGGTCTAGTTGTACAAGATACCTTTTTTGGTCCGATTTGAAAATCCAAGTTATGCTTCAAATTAATACGATATTCATGAGTTGTGACGTTGCATCACAAGAGTTGGCAGATCAAACAGTGGGGTCTATTCTATATATTTACTATAGAGAATATCCATACCTTTACCTTCTATATGAAGGAGTTCAAATAATTCCGAATTAAAACGTATTCCTTCAAATTTTAAATCAGTTTACTTTAGCCCATGCCGTTGCAAGTGAACTGCCCCACCGTTTCGTCTGCCGACGGGCCGGCTACACAAAGGGACGTCACTCTTGTGACACAACGTCACAACTCGACAACTGTAGATGTCTGCCTGTTTTGATCTAAGGGAGATAATCAGGATTCAGACACTTTCAAAGTTTCAACATTACGGACCGGATCCCTTCAGTAGTCTGCCATCTGACTGTTTTGGAGCATGGTATCTTGAAAGAATATCTCAAACTAGCCCAGTAAACAGAAAAGAATTAGCATTCCTTCCTAATTTAAGAATCTTAAGTATGTTTCATAGCTCATGCCGAAGTGTGAAAGAGATTTGTCTTCGCGTCTAGTACCCAATGATGACACGTGCAAAGAAAAAAAATACTACATGTACAAAACGAAGACGAAGGATTATTCAGACATTCATTTTCAGACTAACTTTGCTCATTTCACTTGTACTATAACAACCGACATCAAGTGCAGTTTCTAGAAATCTTGAAACTTCTGAAACTGAGAAAGATAATATCTTGGTGTTTTCCAGTGTCTCTTTTTCGATCTTTTTCGCCCGAATTCGAAATTCTGCAAAAAAAATTACGAACCAGTAACAATGGACAAAAAGATCCTCTTGTCATTAGCTTACAATTATCGGACAATTGTGGGCGCTAAGATCCTTCAGGATCTCTCGTTTTTGAACTGTTGAAGTTTGTTATTATCCATAGTATCTTATAAAGATTGAAACAGCTTTCTTACATAAGCGCAGATAGATGGTCTGAAATCGCTGTATGGGATTCCAGCAGGATCAACTTCATCTAGAGCTGCCTTAGCCAATCTATCAGCTTCAGTATTGCCTTTGATGTCAACGTGACTAGGCACCCAACAAAACACAATATATATCTGTTGATCAAATCTCCTTGATCAAGTGTCCTATAATTGTAGAATTTTCAAGATGGAGGGTTGAGTTGAATTTTCACTTTTAATCGCTTTTAGGCAGGACAGTGAATCCGAGAACGGATAAGAGTTTGTTGATCTCCCCACTTATAGCTGGCAACTACATTCAACAAATGCTAGTCGTTGGTCAAAAACTATGCCTAGGAAGGCTCGGCCAGGATCATCTTCGCATACACTATACGTGTTGCCTTGAGGGAAGATAACACATTTTCTGATCACAATAAGGTTTGGTGATGTCGTACCTCTATAATTATTCCGTGGTCCATATTAAGAGAGGTGCAACTGTATGATCTCTTTAAAATTCAAAGATTGGCTACTCAAAGGATCTGAAAATTTCCCGTTTGAAAATCAATACAACCACCACTTGCCATATTTGGAAATCACACAGACATCAGAGAAAAACCTCGCTGCACGCTGTTGACAGGCTCATATCTTGATTGGCTATATGCCATCACGTGCGTTTATGGTTTGAACCATTCACCCCATTCAGTAGGTCAAGGCAAATGATGGAACGTTAGTGTAGTATTTAACATGAAATGCGAAGATGGGCCAGGATTTGAACAACCAAATTCTCGCTCACGAGACCAGCGCGCTGCCAACCGAGCTAAAGTAAAATTCCGGCAGAGGGACTGATGAACCGACTTCCTACCACAATACTAAGTCAGAAATACATACACTGGATCATACATTTATATCGTTTATAAAGGAGAAAATTGTATATTCCATGTTACCGGGGACCAGGCCCAGATACAGAATGTTTATAAATTAAGATACAGGGGTTACGGAATATAAGCAAACCAACGACCCCCTCCCCCTCCCCTTCGCCCCTCCCTCACTTCCCACGCACACCTCTACCACCACCACCACCACCATCAACCCTTCCACCCTGAAATAACACTGAAACACTATTATCCAGAAGAAATCCCAATTTGATCGAGAACGTCCTCAAAATTACCGCCCATCCGAGTGCTATAACCTTTTTCATAACGCCTGCTGTTTAGCGGACCGCACTGGCTAGTGACGTCAAGTGGGGTCGGCTCCAGCTAAACTGACACAAGTTAACTCAATGCAAACTGCACACATATCAGAATATAATCGAGCACATCTCTGTCAATATCTATCCAATTTCCATTCTGTTCAGTGAGTATTAAATCCGAAGAGATGACTTTTTCAGAAATATATAGTTTGGAAAACATTTCATTTCAAATGGTGGCGAAATATTCACCGCTTTTGGTTATTAAATGTAAACGAAACCTGTACGCTGCTCGTACAGTCAGTTTGTGAGAGTGTGACGGTTTTCTCAGGGTCTACGATCGTAGCGACATTTCCAAAGACAAAAAGTAGTGCGCTAAAGGAAGGCGTTAAAGTTAAAAATTAACTGCCTACAATTAATTATTGTAGCTTGTATTGAACTTCCTCAAAACAATATACTGTAGCAATTACCGCGTCCCCATATACCGTTCACTCTCCCACCCCCTACAGTATCACCCACCGACAGTCACATGGCACCATTTTCGCACCCGCCTCGCCCCTCCCTACATTATGTCTCCCCCCCCCCCCAGTCGGCACCATTTCGCGGACCCAGTGGCACGCGCTAAAGCACTGACATACGGCTTCTCTATTTTCAGGTGGCTTAAGGCCATATTTTGAAGACATGGTGAGAGGCTGACCCAATACACTAAACTTGAGACATCCATCACTTGAGGCATACAGAACAATATCAGAAGGGTTTCCCCTTGCTCTGGGACCTGTGATGCCCTCTGGTCCCCGAAAACGCGTCCAAGAGGGAATACTATCGTTAGAAGAATAGTTAGCTTCCCAGTAGCTTTGTTATTTTCCTTATGCTTGAGGCCAGGAATTGCAACACTACATCTCCGGTACAAGCGCTAAAAGAAAATGTAACAAAAATCCAATGCGGCAGTTCTGATGACATCACAGTGACGTCATATTCTAATAATAAACCACTTTGTGGACGATTTTCCTGGTGGATTTTTTAGAGAGAAGTAGTCCCGGAAAAGAACAAAACCCTTAGATGTTATATGGTAAAGCCAAACTTGTATTTCTTTCATTTTGCACAAAAACTGATTTTCGTACAGACAAATACCTAAGTTGTACAATGTTAACTCCCAGAGTCAAAAATGACGTAAAACAGCGTCGACAGCGTGTGAAATGGGACTTTCATCTGTTTTCTAGTTTTTTTTTCGTATAAATTTTAGCACGGGTTTTTTAATATATCTAAGATATGACACCTTGAACCAAATAGTATTTTGATATAATATTATACGGCTGATATGGTGAAACATTCGATTCATTTTGGAAGGTTTCTTATGTTTTAGATATTTGCCGAGAAACAAATCCCATGCACTCTTTGAACTAATGGTGCACCGGTTAATATAGTCATACCGCGGGATGTACATCAGACCGTTGATGATACAACATAGTTTATTGAATTAAATGTTGACAATTGTGAACGAGTTATAACACGAGAGCGGAATGCCAAATAATTCCCCGTGCAGTTGTTTGACTTCGATATGATACTCGCACCGGATATAGGAATGCTGGTATTTGCGTAATCCCTATCACATTTTCGTTATTTTCGCCGTGGACGAGGAAATCTATCTTTATCGTACATGGAAAATTAATATTAATGAAGCGATCATATATAATTAACTATGAACCGAGAATGTATTGCATCGAGTGCTATTGATAATATTTGTTCGGAATGCGACCTTTACTGTTTGTTGAACGCCGTGTTTAATGGTATGACAAAGCCTCGTCTATCCTGTGAAAGAGACATCTGGACACTGAGTGTTATTATAATCGACATAGCTGTCAATTAAACATACAGCGACATAGCATCTTTAAATTTTTGAAAAGGACTTACTCTCGAACGACTCTCCGACAACACAGACGATTACAATGTTGCTATCGAAGAACCTGCATAATACCATCTTCACATGTCCAAGTAAATCCTGAATCCTCGCAGATCGATCGATACATTGGCTAGCGAGGATGGAATAATACATGCAGCGGGACTTTCAAGCATCCGCTGACTTATTAACTTGTACATACTATAACACGAATGTATCATCATCACCATCATCATCATCGAACTGAAAAGCGTCTATCTCTCTACATATCTGTAGAAAATCAAACCTGTGCTTATGTGAGACAGTTGTTTTAATCTTTACGAGATGCTGTGGATAATAACAAACTTCAGGAGTTTCAAAAACTGTAGGATATATTCATCTGAGTAGCCAGAATCGTTTCGATCAAAATCCTAATGTATAGAATCGGCCACCCGATTAACTCACGAACATTTACTAAAAAGTGAACCAGCCCAGATCTCACATTTTAACATATTCTGATCGACTGTAGATAGATTTTAAGATTGTAAGCGATCATTTTTATCAAGCAGCTTTTGGAAGATCTTTTTAGTCGGGTAAAAGAAGACCGTATTTTAGGTTATTTGAAAGAAATCGGTTTGTTGCATAAGTTTTAATGTATTTGCATGCGTGTTTGTGTGTTGTGTTTGTTACATCTGGATTGCTGGGTTGTTGACTTGTTTTGTTTTGGAATGCTTATAGTTTTGTTTGATCGTCGCTATAGTTAAAATATTGCAGAATGCGACGTTAAACTTTAAATCTCTCCTGACCTGTACAAAATAAATCATTTTCCGCCAATTCTAACCTATGGCATAGGAAATAATAGTTCGATAACCGAGTTCCTGAAAATAATTAACATTGAGTATGGGTTTACTACTTCCTATGGGATGCATGTGTTCATCGTACATTTCCCACCCAAATGACGGGTCTATCGCTAGAATACCGATAATAGATGAAACGCCACATATTCAACGTCGTACACCCATGTACCATGGGCCACAATGCAAGCAGACAACTCCTTAATTCATTGATTTAAAATTCATTTGCCTTCGTCATGGGACCGAATTTGTGTATGTTTGCTTCACTTCAGTCCCGAAGGCTGGAGTCTATAACTTGTTTGAAAGAAAAGTTTTACTGTATAAATTGAATATTTCCCTGGCGATCTCTGCTAATAAATCGAAGCCCGGAGAGAAGTCTGCCAATTATGTTTCACTTCTATACCCCTTGTTCGGCATGGAAGGTATTATAATCTCATTCTGAACACGTACAAGCCAAATTGTAACAGGACTCGAACAATGTCGTTACTAATGTTCTGAATCATGAATTCCACGAAAGCTGTAACCAAAATGTAATCCCGTCTCATAATACATCCATGAACAGTTTCAACAGATGCCTGTGTGAATGCAGGTACATCAAGAGTTGTCGCCCTTGTTTCACGAGATCAACAGGGCATCTCCTTCGCTGAAATTGGACCAGTCAAGAAGAGTAAAAGGGTGATAAACACATCAAGAAATATTCTGAAACGTCCGAAGTGTCCTGCAAGTCCTTAGGAAATTAAATGGATTATATACGTGCATTGCCGGTGTCGAGGCTAAGAATGTCCGCTGGCCAAGAGTGTCCGGCTCTTATCTTCTAACCCAGCTAGGACACGTTTCTCTGCACTGGGGACAAATGTCCATCCCTTGGTTGCAATAGAAAAGGATATGAAAAGGGACACTGATCACCAGGACATTCTTATCCATCACACCGGTTTCCATGACAATATATCTCATTTATATCGGATTTATACGAAATTTATAAGATAGGAAAAATCCCCACTCCATAAAAAGTGGACCAAAATGCAATTCCGTCACGCAGTTTTTATTGACCACATTTATCCAGATGAATCCAGATGCTCAGAATTCGAATTATAAAACATATGCATCATCTGGAATGAGAAACATTCGAGTTTTGATCTAATATGTAGGCCCTATGTAACCAACTCGCCTTCATATGGGGCATGGTTACTTCACTAAAATTCAGTCACTCGTTATTCGAATGTCACGTGATCAAATACAAAACAATTTTATTTTACTGTTTTTCTCTCATCCCTTCAAGCCTTCAACCATTAACATGACTGCTTCTAAACTCTTTGAAATGTATTTTGACCCACCAAATGACGTCGCCTCAATTATTGCACACCCCAATGCATTGATCAGCTTTTGCTCGCGCTCGCGTGGACGCACGTGCACGTCTGCTGAGTTGGACCACCAAAATCATGCCATGAGTGTCGGAGGTCTCTGGTCCGCTTCATAACTTGTCCAGAAAATCTTTGTGGGCGCCCGAAATCCAAGAAAAGGTAGTGTATCCAATGTTGTTATATTCATTTAATGATTTCAAAGCGTGAAAATATATAACTGTTCTGCTTTATGTCTAAATGAGTTGTTTGTCGGGATGCCGGAGAATGTGGCTTTTCTGTGTATTGCAACACCCGGGTTCTTCGGACATTCGTTCGGTGAAATGAGGCCCGTAAGGCATTATGTAGTTTCATTTCCAAGCTATGATATTGTAAATGCTGTATTTATACTTGCTATGAATGATATTTTTAATACACTTGACTAGAAATTAAATCTGTTATTGTCCAGATGTCTATTTATGACAGTTAATAAGTTTCCGTTGTAAGGATACAGTATTTCAATTGTTTTGCATATGCGATAATTTATTTGGAATAAAATTTTGTTAAGCACAAGCTGCTAATAATATAAAATGAATACAGTTAAGTATTATGGATACAGCCAATCATATTTAATACATTTATACACCAACTTTTGTTATAATTTCTATTAATTTATTTGTTTGTCCACAGATGCCTAAGAACGAACCATTGAAGCCATATACCGAAGACCGGCTTGTTGAGGCTTATAAAGCTGTCAAACGGGGCAATTCCATCAGGAAATCTACATACCTAAGGGGGTTTCCCCGAGTCTACTCTCACGGTGGGAGGGCAAACAACCCTCTGAGAGAGGAAAGTGCATTCTGGGATACAATGTAACCACGTCCTGGAGAGGTTGAGGCGAACGAAGCAGGTAATGGAACATGACAGCTGGAGGTCTTTTGAAGTTTTGACAGTTGTCGTTTCCCGATGTTCCTGCAAATATATCCTGTTGAATAATACACACCCCAAGGATTGCTTTAATGTACATTTCATGTCTCCTACTGTTTTCGTGATCCCGTAGGAGTGTGTACAATTTCCCGATGGCCATCAGAAACGTACAGTACATGTGTTCGGAGTTGAAATTAGCGCAAGAACTGAATGAAATCAGCTGTTATAACGCAGCAGGTGATGCAGATATCCCTGCAGATTAATGGCAGATCATCTTGTGAGAGATATCACACTAATTTCTGACAGAAACTCGATCTGACCCAGGACGCCCATGTAGAGAGGAGCGTTACGCCCTCTGTAAGAGGAAGGGTCTGGTCGGCGTTCCCCAACACTGACACTGTGACGTAGTTGAAGATTCATAGCGTCTCAATTCCCTCATCGCTATGCCGACAACGCATACTTTTCTATGGTGATTTACAAACATAATTACCGCGCACTTACCTTTACCTTCGCGCACTATTGGACATCATTTTCATTAAAAAGACGAAAAGTCATGAAGCATGCCAGCCATAGACAACCTCTCACACACGTCGGACAAAACTGTCAAATTTTGTTTATAATATTCGTTCCAGTTCCCATGCTGACAAAACAAAGTTTTTTGGTTGTTTTTTAACCCAGTGTCTTTTGTGGGGCATACGGTTTGATTACTGGCACGCTTTCTACGGTATTTTCTGGGGTTTCGGGTAGGCCTAGAGATGTACTGGCGTCAACCGAGGATATTGTCATGTGTTGAGGGGTTTTCGGTCCCAAGCTTTTGTTGGGCACGATTATCTTTCATAAGCCTGTAGAAAGTTACGAAAGATAGTGCCACGGCACCGTAGCTCATCTGGCTGTAACTGGCGAAAGTAGCTGCAAGAAATTTTTACTAAAGAACTGCAACAGATGAGTTTCTAACTTGTGTTGCCCCCCTGAACACTAAATGATCAATGCAGTAATTTCCTGAGATTTCATGATGAAGTTTCATGGGAAATTCAAGATGCGGCCATATTGGATTTTCGAAATGGACCAAAAAATGTATCTTGCACAACTGGACCACAAGGGCAACCTGCGTACCCAGTTTGACAAAGATCCATGCAGTAATTTCCTGAGAATTCACAATGATAAAATTTCATTGGGAAATTCAAGATGGCTGCCTGGTGGCCATATTGGATTTTCGAATCGGACCAGAAAAGGCATCTTGCACAACTAGACCTCGAGGGGAACCTGTGTATCAAATTTGAGAAAGATCAATTAGTAGTTCCTGAGAAATCGCGATAACAAAGTTTCATGGGAAAATTAAAGATGGCCACCTGGTGGCCATATTGGACTCTCGAATCAAATCACAAAAGGTATCTTGCACAACTAGACCCCAAGGGAACCTGTGTACCAAATTTGAGGAAGATCCATGCAGTACTTCCTGAGAAATCACGATAAGAAAGTTTCATAGGGAAATCCAAATGGTCGCCTGATGGCCGTATTGGATTTTCGAATCAGAGAAGGAATCTTGCACACCTAGACCCCAAGGGGAACCTGTGTACCAAATTTGAGAAAGATCCATGCAGTACTTCCTGAGAAATCACGATAACAATGTTTCATGGGGAAATCCAAGTTGGCCGCCTGGTGGTCATATTGAATATTTAAATTGAACTAAAGTACACATGCTGTACAACTAGACCCAAAGGGGAATCGGTGTACCAAATTTGAGAAAGATCCATGAAGGTAGTTACCGAAAAATAATGACAAGATTTCACTGGCAAGTTCAAGATGCATGACCGCCATGCAGCCAAATTTAAAATCATATCGACACTGCATGAACACATTCTGGTATACTCATTGGGGGAAACATGTATGCCAAGTTTCAGCTTAATCGGTCAAGTGGTTTCAGAGAAGAAGATGTTTACGGACGACGCACGACTAACGACGGACGACGGACAATCAGGCCATGGCATTAGCCCATCGGGCCTTCGGCCCAGATGAGCTAAAAATGAAGGAGAGACTAGAATAAAGTTCTAGAGTGTATAACTCTCTTCAAGCATTATATGGAAAATTTTAAAGAATGTTTAATTGTGGAACAACTGGACTTCAGTCAAGAAAAACACAGCTAGAGTGCGTGTACAAGAAATATGCTGAAAATATGGCGAATGGCAGCTATCTACTTCCTCATCACTAACTGATCCCCAAGACCCATCCTCCACCCTGATTCCTCAACGTTTCAGGGACCATTTTCCCCACTACTGTCCGTCGCTGTACAAAGTCACTTTGACCTATGCTTCGTCTTCGTCTTCGTCGGGCCTTACAACAGACTGGTATATTCTGAATAAGAAGCTGCACTCCGTTAACATTCACCTCGTTTTACTACGAGTCGTTTTCTTACACCTGACCGTCACACGGGTCACTGGCACATTACTTTGGGCAACTTGATTTCTAGCACACTGGAATATAGCTAGAACTAATTGTCTAAGTTCACCGCTATGTTATTTGAGTTGGACGCGATAGCTTAGATATGATAGCCCCCACCTTGCAACGGTAAGACCTAGTTTCAATCGAAGCCTGTAATCAATTCACGGCTTACCAAGACATAAAATACCACCTTCCTTCGCGCTATATATCGTCCATAATATTAGTTAGACACCACTTCTACTCACGATCTCATAGGCCCGGTAGCCGTTTTCAACAAATATGGACTCGCCCTCTCGAAAAAGCACAGACTGGTACCTCACCCTCTTCCGAAATTCGAACCTCCACCAGATATCCACGAACGCAGCTGTCTGCTGCAACATGGACAGGACGACTCCTTTTCACTCCAACAAAATCCCACCAGCGAGCGAGTTTAAGAAAACGTCCCAAACACTGAGCATATGTGATGATTAGAAATGGTGTCTAACTAATATTATGGGCGATATATAGCGCGAAAGAAGGTGGTATTCGAAGCCGAAGGGGCAAAAAGTATTGGCATAGCAGTTTTATGTCTTGGTAAACCGTGAATTGATTGCAGACTTCCATTGAAACTGGCTCCTACCGTAGCAAGGCGGCGGCTATCATATCTAAGCTACCGCGTCGTACCCAAATAACATAGCGGTGAACTTAGTATTCAGATCTAGAATATAGCATATACAAATCAGAAGGTGTCGGTGTTTAATATGTTTTTTGAGTTATTCAATTGGACAAATTTTATTGCAAAATTTGCATGATGCTATTATAATCCTATCAGGTTCTCCAGTGTTTCTTCTCGGCCGTTTCACCCTATTCAGTGTCAAGCTATATTTTCTCTTCCTGACAGCGCGTGTTCCTGGAATAAGAAATGGTCTTTTTGCAGGACTTATTCTCTCGAAAATACATGGTAGAAGATTTTTTCTACATGACAGTGGGATACCAGTAACTCACATGGAAATGGAAATATAGAGCAAGTGATACACACTCATAAACTGGAATCTTCTGGAATGCATCTCACAGAACTCACTCTCAGAAAGCGATCATTCCACAAAATATGATCCCATACAGCCTGTCATCTCACGTATGATTCTTTAATATATTTACATCACGTTTATGGTCTCATTGGTTGGCCATTCACATAAAAAACATTCACCGAGAGGCGACGAAGCAGTGTTCTCGAAAGTGACTTACTCTTGACATCGGCGTTACAATCGCCTACATTCAAAGTGCGAACCTCCCTGCAAACGGGTTACATTCGCCAAATATTTAAACCCATGAATGAGCGTTTAATCACGTAGGCCACTATTGAACAACGTTCTGCATATGATTACACCATCGATATATTTTATATGCCTGAAAACTAAAGCTCTCGGTGATCTCAGTTTCTTTAAATCACTATTTTTCGGTCCAATATGGCACCTTTGATTCGCTCTGGCAAATGTAGTGCCTGAGTTGTACACGTTCTCTTGGTCGTATGCATTATGAAATACATTGTATGAAAGTGTATCCCGAATCTATATTGGTATGGGCCTTCAACGCAAAATATCGCGCAAGATTATCGCCCGTAATAATCATAATACACGCGATCATTTCTCACCTTGGTCACCGGTAGCTGACATTTTCCTCGCAACATCGTAGTTACATCCATCCCAGAATGCACTTTCCTCTCTCAGAGGGTTGTGTGCCCTCCCAGCGTGACTCTGAGGAGATATACTAAGTATCCATGAGAATATTGACCCTGAAAATGTGAAACAACAGACGAATACTTACTCCATCAATGCACAGGAACAACAACTTAGTAGCCACTCATTGTGTGACATGGCCAGTCTAGGGTACCCGTATGCAAGGTGGCAGGTTATGGAACTGACAGGAGATATGATTAAGGTTCTTGGCAAGTCTAATCTTCTGGCAGAAAAGGGAGATCATCTAAACGCCCCTTCGAGGAACTGGTTTAAGGGTTTCTTCGGCGTAATGATGGTGTAGCAATGGTGAACGTGAGTGGGGTTGAGAAAGCTAGGGTGGACAGTTCCTCAAGAGAAACAATTCAGCTTTATTTTCAGGAGCTTGACAAACTTTTGGACAAAACTCAATTGAAGAACAAACCAAGCAAAATCTATTCCTACGAAGTAGGCTACAGATCGCAAATTGTCCGGTAATGAGTGAGTCAGTCAGTCCATCCGAATCCTTTCGTCGGCAAAATAAGGAGAACCGTTGACATTAGAACCTTGATTTTTGGCATGAACGTGCATTAGGGCATTGTTACCAGCAAGTTCTGATCTGAAATATTTCTGATTAAAATTAGATTTATAATTAACACTTCAGTATATTGTTATATATATGTAAGCTGTAGCCTGTAACGTGTATCCTGTTTCACATCCAAACATGTCATCATTGCCAAGAAAACTGTGGTCCGTTTTGCTCCAGCGTTTTATCGCATTTAATGACTAGGCCTATCAGTTACTCTCCGGCTAAAAATACCCTACTGCATATACCCTCAAAATTCAGCGCTGTTTGCACAACGAAGCTGAGGTGGTTTAACGTTTATCATAAAGAAAATCACCGATCAACTGCCATAGAATATAATGTGAAACAAGGAAACCGGAATAGTACATTCATCAGATTGCCGATACCCAAAATGTGTTGTCTCATATATCTAGATAACAACGTGTAGATAACAACGTGATGTAGAGACGCTATTTATTCGTCTTTGTACCGGTTATGCTCAGGAGAATCACATAGAATCATTATTATCTTGTGCATAGAAGGTGTTGGTCTCGAGTTGAATTTCCGTAAACTACATAAATGCTACCTTTCTATACTATAGTACTATATATAAAAAATTGGTGTATTGTTGGGAAAATAATGTGATTTAAAAAGTTGTTTTGATCCTGGACAAGGGCACTAAAACCACTAAAGAGATGTAGATGTATTTTCACACGTAAAGCTTGAAATCTAGTGAACCTATATTATTCAATCTGTTTCCTTTAAAAAAAAAATGTAAAATTAAATCGGTGATCGTTATTTATTTGGGAATGAAGGCGCATTAGGAGACTGTTACCAACAAGTTCTGAGCTGACCTATTTTTGATGGAAATTTCTGGTGATTTTTGATGAAAATCAGTGGCGATTCTGACTTGGGCGGTGCCCATCTTAATATAGGCAGTATTTCAACTGGGGGTGGGGATTTCCAAGAGTTCAGTTCGCGTTCGAGTCCTAATGCCTACTGTACTTCGTAGGTCCTGTGACGTTAGTCACACTGCTCATGTAATATTGTTGAAACTGGCATATCCTGGGATCACAGCCCGCTATAGATATAAGTTCTGGTGCAGAAGGGGAAGAAAGGTAGCAGTGTTACTTCTGAGAAAACTGCCACAACCACTGGGATTGCTGCTGGAAACAAGCTTCCACCCTATAGCATCTTGAAGGTTACACGCATCTACGAAGAGCTTGTCCAGGGTGGTCTTCATACACCAAGTTTCAAGTTTCTGCAAATGGCTGAATTAGGTCTGATATTTTTGAAGATTACTTTGTCAATCATTTCCTAACTCTTGTAACACCTCCAGCAATTGGCTTGTATGATGGTCACAATACCCGCATCTCTGTGATGTGATCGAGAAAGCCAGAGATAAAGGCGTGCACATCTTCGTTATTCCAGCACATACATATACCAGCTATGTCAGTCAACCCCGGATGTTGCAGTCTTAAGCCCCTTCAAGAAATCTTTCGGCACTGAATGCCACAAGTTTTTACATCAACATCCAAAACAACGGATTACCCGGTACAATATAACATTACTAATTTCAACAGCATACAACAGAGCTCTAACATCGTCAAATTTCTGCTTTCAAGAAGACTGGTATTTGTCCATTCAATTCAGACAAGGCCATTTCTTCACTTGTTGAGAAGAGTTGCAGGTCAACAACTCGCAGAGAACGATACCGGCATAAGAACTTTCAGGTGTTGCTCTCCATTGTCGCCCAGCGATTTCAACCTGTTGCTGAGAGTGCCCAGACAAAACGCCCTTATACCAAAATCTAGGGCTGCCATCACATAATATAAATTCTACGAGGCCATGAAGGAAGATCTGTCTAGTTCCAGTTCTGATTCAGATTCTGATTCCAATGCGAGTGAAGAAGACACAACTGAAGATGGAATTGATGATGAAGTTTGCATCGTCTGTGGGAGGAGAGATCCTATGCTGCTGATGGGTGGGGATACTGAGGTTAGGGGAAGGAAATAATTAGGTGAACCAGCGTCGTCCGCCGATTTTTGTAAATTTTCCCCGAATTTTGCAATACACGGACCAAATCCCGATCTTTGCAATACATAGGGCATCTTTGAAAAAATTGCTTACTGTCTTGAAAGTATGGAATTGTTCGTAATATGTACTTGTTTTTACATTTATTCCACATGTTCAAATTGTCTAAGCATAACTTTTGTGTCGATTAGCCCGTTGTTTACTCCATTTCTGACATACATCGAACGATGGCGAAAACTGGACACCCCGTAATCGATCTCTGATGGAGCTAAAAAATAGACAGTCGCACGTTTGTGGTGACAAAAGGAGGGCATTTCATGATTTAGGTTTTTAAAAGCCACGAACTGTTTGCCATAAGTACTAATTGTGCACCCCTGTTGGCTGACCTGTATCTGTTCTCTTATGAATATGACTATATGCAGGCGCTTTCAAAAACCGATCCATTCAAAGCCCGTTCCTTCTCATTCACCAAACGCTATATAGACGATCTTCTCGCTGTGGATAATCGCTATATAAATGACGCAGTAAAGGATATATATCCACCTTCACTGGATTTGAAGGAAACTACAGACAGCCCTACAGGCACATCATATTTAGATCTATATCTCTATAAAAATGAAGCGGGCATTCTCTCTCGTCGACTTTATGACAAAAAGATGATTACAATTTCGATATCGTAAACTATCCCTTTCTGGACAGTAATATTCCAGTGGGACCTGCATATGGCGTATACATATCTCGCTTAGTAGCATTTGCAAGATCCTGTGTTAAATGTGATGAGTTTAATCAACGTCACAAAACATTGTTGCAGAAACTTATAAAACAGGGCTATTCCACCAAGCGCCTCCACTCAAAGTTTCTCAAATTTGGCGATACATATCGCATGCTGATAGCAAAATACGAACGTAGCGTGCAAGATCTATGGCGCTACGTTTCGTAACTTGTGTCTAGTTCCGCTTAACCCGGGGCTAGGGGCCGTATGAACCCATGTACTTCAAGATCCTCATGGTACTCATATGAACATGCACAATCAAAGCGTGGCTGAGATACATCTTTTTTTTAGATGACGACTCTGTAACGAATATTATGGATTAAGAATACTGATCAGCGATACGGATTTGATATTTCTGGAACATCATGATGTCTTGCCGGCATCATTGAAAACTGTTGACCGCTTCTCTCTTGCAGGAAACAAGCCTATGTTTATGTATACTATGATTGTCTTTTTGTCCCCCGCCGCAACGCGGCCGGGGACTTTAAAATGGTTCTTGCTTCTTTGTGTCCGTGGATGTCCGTGGATGTCCGTCCATGTCTGTT
>JAVTVY010055325.1:0-29205 GCA_036873755.1 Hanleya hanleyi
CGACTGGCGTACGCTATTGTGCGCTCAACACCACTCTGTACCTGCACAAGTTCTGCTCCTATCGCGGTATCAGAAGCATCGGTGTCCAAGATGAACGGATCATCCACCGTAGGTATGGACAAGACAGGCGCCCCAATCACGGCCTCCTTAAGACCCTCGAATGCCTGTTGATGTCGACCCTCCCAGCTGAAATGAGCCTTGGGCTTCGTCAAGTCATACAGGCAGCCCGCTATCTTCGCAAAATTGGCTACAAAATCACGATGATAGTTTACAAACCCCAGAAATGCCTGGAGTTCTGTGCGGTCTGTAGGCACCGGCCATGCACGCACGGCACTGATTTTGCTGTCTGTAACTGCAATTCCTGCCCTGCTGACTGTTTTTCCGAGAAATTCTACCTCTCGCCGAAACAAAGAGCACTTCTTCGGTTTCAGCTTCAGGTTATGATCCCGGAAGCGCTGTAATACAAGACGGAGGTTCGCCAATACTCGGTCAAAAGTTCGACCCACTACCACCACATCATCCAGGTAGGCGAGCACTTCCTTCCAGGTCAGGCCACGAAGCACAGTCTGCATTGCTCGTTGAAAAGTGGCCGGAGCATTGCAAAGGCCGAATGCCATCCGGACATGCTCGAAAAGCCCATACTTGGTAATGAATGCGGTCTTATGGCGATCCGCTGGGTCGATCGAGATCTGCCAGTACCCCGCCGCCAGGTCTAGCGTGCAAAAGTACTCTGCCCCATCCAGCGCATCCAAACAGTCGTCAATTAACGGCAATGGGAAGGCGTCTTTTACCGTAATATTATTTAGGGCTCGAAAATCAATACAATATCTCACTGACCCGTCCTTCTTCCTGATCAAAACCGGGGCAGAGGCCCAATCTGATTTGGAAGGTTGGATGACGCCTACATCCAACATCGCCTGCAGATGTCTTCCCTCCTCCCCTTCAAATCCGCGAGGCGTCCGTCTCAAGCGATGACGGATAGGACGAGCATCCGTGGTCTCAATATGATGTACAGTGTCAGTGAAATGACCTAGATCTAGGTCACCTGTGGAGAACCGGTCTTGATACTCCACCAGGACCTCTTTCACTTTCACTGCCTGTTCCTCGGTTAATCCCTCACAGGATGCCTTGTACAAGGGTATCAGATGTTCTGGTAGGGAATCTGTCATAGGAGCGCTATTCACTTGCCGGATACTAGGCTCCCCTTGTTTGGCAACAGTATCAGTGTTCGGGTCGCTGTACACCCATCCAGTTCCAGCGTTGTCCCGATCCATGCCCCACTAGATATTGTCACCTCATTTGTAGAGGGATTACGCAGGCAAATCGGGACCCTTGAAGCACCCCGAATTGCCATCTTGGGCACCATTATAACTGACTGGTCAATCACAGGCTCCAAGACGTAATCAACTGGCGCGAAACCATGCATCACTCCCTGAACCAACTGGGAGGTGAGCGGAGGAACAGTAACCGTTTCGGCCAGCATAACCCTACTAATTGACAGTGGTTCCCCTTCCCCATGACACTTCAAGGTCGCGGACACCTTCCTGTCTCCGATAACTAAGACATTCTTATTGAAGTCCACGATACGGTTATTGGCAGACAGAAAGTCAAATCCTAAGAGAAGGTCATCAACCAATGGAGCAACCACGACGTCCCAGGTACAATGAAAATCTAGCACTGACATTGGTACCTGCCTAACTAGCATTCCCATACTAGAGGATCCCTGGAACGCCCCAGTTAACCGAACTGGAGATGACGACAATCCTTGTAACCCCAGTTTAGAGTATAATTCATAACTCATCACTGTGGCCTGTGCAGCTGTATCGACCACTGCCGTGACTGGCGTCGAACCAACTTGCACTGGGATGGTCATAGTCCAACCAGGAGAACGAGATAGAGCAATATCCCGGATCGCCACAGCGGCGGGAGTCTCTGAAACATCTCTCTCTGTCACAGAGCCTCTCCATTTCCTCTGGCCACGGCGACTTACACTTGGGGCTGAGAACCGGCCACCGTTCCCAGCCCTTGAGCGTTTAAAGGACCCTGCGAGTATCGGGTTGGACAATTACGGCTTATGAGACCGATCTCGTCACAGCTATAGCACCGCAATTGAGATCTCGCGTTTCTCGTTGACTGTGCACACTGAGAACTCTTGTGTCCCACTTTCCCGCACGTGTAGCAAGTAATAGCAGTCGGGGTCCTCGAATTCTGGAGAGACTCCTTCACTTTCCCCTGGATGCACTCCCCAATTAAGGTCTTTATAGTTGTCCTCAACTCCTCACTTAACTGCTTCTCCGTATCAGTTGCCCATATCATAGGCTCTGTATTCTGATCCAGGCCCACAGCCCGAACAGATTTCACAGCCAATGACTTGTGATTGTGCAAGGACAGAGTCACATACTTCAAAGCCTCTTGAATTGTTTGTGGCTCTTTCTCCATTGCGAAGGCAACTGCCTGTCGCTCCCGGCATCCTCGCAAAAATGCTCCACACAAACAGTTTGAATAACACTGTCTGGAGCATCGGGATAGGCATTCAATGCCAAATAGTTGCATTTTTCCGCAAAATCCTCGAGTGTATCATCAGGACCCCGTTCCTCAACCTGCAACCGCCGCCTTATTGCTTGCGGAGGTTCGCGAATACCGTATCGCTTTTCCAAATTCTCCATTAATCTGTCCAAGTCTCCCTTGTCTCTTTCGGACTGCACATGGAAATACTCGATGGCTTTCCCATGCATGCACTCCAAAAGTTTTCGGAGAGCTTTCTTCTTATTCCATGCCCTAATCTTAGATTCCAATTCGAATTTAATTCGAAACGGAATCCAAGTATCCTTTGCGCCAGAAAACACCAAGGTCTTCGGTAGATGTTGGCTACGGCTACGCCTACGATATCCCCTAGTCGACCTACTAGTCCTCGGAGATCTCGATGCACGGGAGTAACCGGAGCCACTATTACATCCACTATCATCAGTATCAGCTTCTGCTCCTGATGGTAAATCATCCGTTGCCGCCAGCACAGGGGCTTGGACTACATTATTATTGATTACCGCAGGAAGCTGTGGTTGAGAATCGTACCTCACCCCCCTATGGCTAAGTGGTGGAGGTAAGGCATACCGACTGGCCGCCTCTGCATCACCTCTAGCAGGAGTCGAAGTCCTTGCATTCCGATGCACACCTATTGATCGAACGGCCTGTGTACCGACTTCTTGACCACCAACCTCCGTCCCTCGAGCTGGACCCGTATGAACGGAAGTTGGCAACCCAGAATTACGAACTGGTCCCCGAATACTTGGGGGATTGCCATGACCATAAACACTAGTCGATGGCATTACGCTCATAAATCCATTCATAAATCTAGTCTGGGAGTTGTCCAGCACAGCCGTAGGGACAGTGGTATCCTCCAATATTCCCTCATCGGCATGTTGCTGAGCCGGCTCCTGCCTTGGCTCTTGCTGAACAACCTCGCCGACCGGAAAGGTATTATTTAGTGAATTTAATTCCACTCCTGCACGTGGAGCATTCACAGGTGCAGGTGGCGCATTCACCTGAACATGATCACTCGACTGAACCGAAACTGCGTTCAACCGAGCATGGAAATCATTTACTGGTACAGGCGATGGCGTTACTGGAACCGGAACTGCATTCAACCGGTTTGGAACCTCTTCCCTACCCCTTCCCGTTAACGGAGGTGTGTCAGCATTATCTACTAGGTTCGCCTGACGAGCGTCCCTTGTCTGTTCAGAGGTTACCTGTAATGAACTCTCTGATGCTCCCCCACGTTGGTTACTTAATAATGCAACGACAATTCTTATATCGGAACCCATTTGTTCTACTTTACCATCCACTTGACCTACTTTGTCATTCACTTGGTCAACTTTATCATCCACTTGACCTACTCGAGTATCTACTTGCTGACCTAGTTCACCTACTTGAGTGTTTACTTGTTGACCTAGTTGGTCAACTTTGTCATTCACTTCACCTACTCTGTCATTCACTTCACCTACTTGCGTGTTTACTTGCTGACCTAATTGTTCAACCTTAATATCCACTTGGGTCAATTGACGCCCTTGAGTATCAACCTTTTCCTCTATTTCACCTACTCGATCAGTTAATTCCTGATGATGATCAACTACTGTTTCTACTTCATTCCGAAGACGCTGAACGACTTCTTCCCATTGATTATTCCTACTAGAAAAATCACTAATAAATTTCTGTATCTCGTGGTCCCTGGTGGCCAATTGACTCTCCAAGAACACACGATTTTCCACAAATTTCTTTTGCAATCCACGTAGATGACTTTCTTGAAGTTTTAATTGATACTCCATGAGTGTACTACCTCGCATCTCTACCCCAGTTATGGTTTCATGCAACAACAACTCAAAGGCATATTCCTTTGTAAACTTTGTTGCTTGCAAAAATTCCTCAAATGGAATCAATTCATCTGGTCTTTGGAGAACTACTAATGCATTAGCCCTAGCTGCACCAATACCTTCCAATTGAATCAATTCCTCACTTGTAGCTATTGCTACATTCAATGGCCTTATCTCACTATCTGCCATGTCAAGAATCGAAGTGAGCAGACAAGCCAACGGAAATTATAACCAATATTCTCCACTATATCACCCGAAGCCGTCAAGGTCCTATCCAACCACCAATATATCAACCATTAACCAACCAGGCAACTGCAAAAATCAAATCATTAATTCACTATCCACCACTAGTATCGCCACCGTGTATCAGCCCGACTTAATCCGCTTTAAGTTGGCAAATACCGATGATAGGGATGGGAGAAAGAAAAAAAAGAAAAATAAAAAAAAATAAATAAACAATGTCAACCAGCACTCACCAACCCGTATAACCAGCGTGCGTCAGTTAACTTCCCTCTCCAAACAATTTGGAAAATACCGATGAAAAAGAAAAAACACAAAAACCAATGTTGCGTAACTGGTATTTGCCAACCAGTAGAACCAGTACGCCACAATCAGTTACCAAATGCAAACTGGGAAATACCGACCAAGGACCGATATCAGTAACTGGCACTCACTAATTAGTAGAACCAGTATGCATCAGTTCACCTCAATCAGTTACCAAATGCAAACTGGGAAATACCGACCGAAGACTGATCACTAACTGGCACTCACCAACCAGCCGAACCAGAATGAATCGGTTCACTTTAATCACTTACCAATCCAAATTGGAAAAATACCGACTGCGGACTAATGTCGCTAACTGGCACTTACCAACCAGCAAAACCAGTATGAATCGGTTCACTTCAATCACTTACCAATCCAAATTGGAAAAATACCGACTGCGGACTAATGTCGCTAACTGGCACTTACCAACCAGTAAAACCAGTATGAATCGGTTCACTCCAATCACTTACCAATCCGAATTGGAAAAATACCGACTGCGGACTAATGTCGCTAACTGGCACTTACCAACCAGTAAAACCAGTATGAATCGGTTCACTCCAATCACTTACCAATCCAAATTGGAAAAATACCGACCGCGGACTAATGTCACTAGCTGGCACTTACTTACCAGTAGAACCAGTATGAATTAGTTCACCTCAATCAGTTATAAAATTTAAACTGGAAAATACCGACCGAGGACTAATATCGCTAACTGGCACTTACCAGTAGAACCAGTATGAATCGGTCCACTTCAATTACTTAACCATCCAAATTGGAAAAATACCGACTGAAGATGTGCCAAATGTAATAGAAAATATTTGAATTGCTAATTATAATTAAACAGCCAAAGTTAAATCGTTGAAATATCCCAATACATGAATTCTATTATTATCTCTTGTGTTTAGGAGAATAGACCCTAGTTAGCAAATTGATTTTGAAATTGTACTAAATCGAGGAGTTAATAGTAGGTGAATAGCTTTTAAGAATATTTCAGCTATATCACGACGAATCAACTAAGCACCACCCAGCCCAGCTAAAGTCAGAATCCGATAGGATCCTTTATCAGAAACTGACCTATCACTAAACCAATGAGCAAATTTACAACCTGAAGATCTTTCAGTCAGTGGACCAGTACTCTTATTTATCCTCCAAGATAATTCCTACTCTGCCACTAGAGTTGTATTATAAATAATTTTCAATCCATTCAAACCCCTCAAAGTTATTTAATAGAAATTTCATTCAATATCATACAATCAAATGATTTGAATTAGAATCCCTGGTTATTACTATGAAGGTAATGGTTGATTACTATAACAGTATTTGCCAATTCTTCAAACATTTATGCCTACTAGCAGTATCAGAATAAGATTAAATGTTGGCTCTTTAGGTGGATTATACTGTATAAAGGATTTAATTGAGGGCTGAAATCTATCCTAATTAATATGATGTCAATCAAATCACAAAAACACAACCTTGCATACATACACACATTAACACGCAACACAGAAAGCAACACACATGATAAACACACAATGATCGATGAAGGTTTTGTTATGAAATAATATGTGAAATGATTTCACACCAGAATACTTCAAATTATAAAAATCAAATAATGCCTATATAGCCAGCATTTTAAAGTTTAAGACCATTTTCAACCGGAGGGGTCCACTGAGGCCAGCTCTATATATTTATATTAACTCAAACTTTCCTAATCCCTAACTGCACTATAAATTTAGAAAACAAAATAACCGCCGAATATTAGGAACAAAAGAAAATAAATAAATAACCTAATTAATTTAGAATTAAAGGCCGGTACTCAGTGGACAACAGGAAGCCCGGCGAATCAACTCCCAGACCAAGGGAAACTACTCTTGTAATACCCGACTAGGTTTCCCAATTGTTCACATCAAGTGAACCGGTTTACTCATATAAAAATAAACCCCAAATAATCAGGTTCAATACCGCCAAATACGCGACACCGAAATTGCTCCTAATCCAGAGTTTTATTCCGGCGTTTTCTATCCTATCTCAAACAATAATATACTATTCTACCTTCTATATCATAGTTTGAAAATTGAAACTAAAATTGTCCTGCACGGACTGCACGGACTTAACCCGAAAAATTCTGTCAAATTTTCCTAATTATTTACAAATAAATCCACAATTCCCACTAACCGCTAAATTTATCCTTTATATCCGTATGTTTTGCTTTAATAAAACCGGAAATATCAAGCCAATATACCCGTCTAGAGGTTTCAAAAACCGAAAGCTCTCCGCTAAATTATTCGAAATTCAACATGGCGGCCGAAAAGAAAATGTCAGGTTGCCAAACAGCCAAGACCACGTGCGTTTCAGATATCGCCCTACAAGGCTATATTTAATTTTGCAATCAAAATTAGGCTTGTATTAGTTTACTTTGGCACCAATTGAAGTAGGACCTGGTCCGGGAGAAGATGCGGCAGGCTTACCTGTATAATAGATCTTGCAAATCCCTCCGGCTGTATATAGTACTTCTTTCTAGTACGGCTGGATATGGTCGACTGGGCCGAGTTTTAGCATGGACTCCCCGATCTCCCGTTTTCAGCCTTCTAGCTTTTCATTGGCTGAGGGTCTTCGGGACATTCCGGCCATCTTCGCTGGTTCAACATGATCTCAGCGGCCACTACCACAATTCTGAAACAAGAATTATCCCAATGGAAGCTCAGAAGTTTGAAATTATTTGGGAAAATAACGACTGTAAAGTCCCTAGCCTTGTCAAAGCTCGTACACCTCTTCCTTGTCGTACCCAGCCCAACTGACGAGGATATAAAATAATTAAATAACGTTCTCTTTAAATTCATTTGGAACGGGGGAACTGACACGATACAGAGGGTTATATTGACACAAGACTATAAATACGAGTGACTGAGAATTACCAATTTGAAGCATTTTGTTCAGTCATTTGAAGACATCGTGGATAGAAAAATTAATTCTACATTGTGGATAGAAAAATTAATTGTGGGAAGTGGCAAAACATGGCGGCTGAATACTTTGATAAAATATGTAACCTAGGGCCAGAGTATATGAAAGTAATAATACGTAATATTGCTAATCCTTTTTGGAAAGATACATTCGCGGCATGGTACTGCGTACAAACTTCAATGAAAGCAAAACGAACAGTACATATATATAGTGAACCGATATGGTTCAATAGTCATTTTCAAAATTCAATTTTATTCATAGAAGGCTGGTACAAACTTGGAATAAAAATGTAATAGACCTGATTAACGGAGAAGGTAAAATAATGAACTTTAATGAATTGGAACTAATATATGGAATGAAAGGGACTTTCTTAGATTACAACAGCTTAATTAAATCTATACCGCAGGTATGGAAAATTGACCTGGAAGCGAATTATTCTCAAGTGATATAGGATTCTTTTGCATCAGCATGTAATGTTAGAAACAAATTAACTGGAAGTGTGTATCATTAGATGAGACTAGCTAGACAGCACTGGAACGACTAGACTAGCCCCACATCCTTGCACATGTAAGATCATAGATGAAATGCAAGGGCACAACGCGGGGGAACATGGGTGAGAGAGAGACACTTATGGTTATGGGTGTGATTAATTATGTATGTTTAATAGGATTAATCCTCATCTCTGGAAGTAACTTGGCAGAATATGGGTTTGTCATAGCTAGATCGGTCATAATTTTTAGGAGTGGCGAGTCACATTTATGACCTCATATTTTCTCAGAATTGAGCAAAATAAAAGCCAGGTCAGCAGTCACATATTTCATCCCCTTCGAACTCAGATGTAATTAAAACTGGAGAGACGCCCACGTTTCATTCCCTCGAGGACAACCAAGAGATCAATCTACAGCATATCTCCCTTATAAGCTTGTCTTGTCTATGAACAAGGCGAAGCATGCGCCCGTCCGTTGCTGTTATTTTCAACGGGCCGTTTGAGTAACAGTTGTTATTTACCACTACGGAGTACACAGTCCTGGATGGAGGATCAGGATTGCTATTCAAATTTCAGCATCAGCTCATCTCCAATGATGCATCACTCAGTTTTGTTTTGTGAATCGTGCGAACATGAAACTTGCCAAACTTTTTGCGAACAATGTCAAATGTTGGCTAGGTAGCCAATGCATTGCAGCGAGGCTAATAATTGTGACATCGATATATATAAAAGCCTATAGGCTTTAGTTTTATTCTAAAATCAAGGATATGGCCTCCTGACTTACATAACAGACGGGCTTGGACCAATCAAAATAAATCTTCCATCAGGTGGTAGCTCATACTCATAATGATATACGTATCATGAAACGTGGTAGAAGTGAAAATATGATGTCATATGTTACTCCTACCGTCTAATTTTCAGTCTAATCAGTTCGCTGATTCGCTATAATTGCCTCTAACACATTATCCACCCATGTTTCAGAATGACCCCACCCCCCCATTCCCACTTTTGAAGGATGCGTCTACGCATGCTCTAAACAAAAAATTACAATGAATATTTTCTATACCGTTGGAGGAGTTTCGAACCTGAAAGTGAACTTGGGATGATGGACATGTGACCTATACCATAAAGTTACGAAAGCTAGTGTGCTTTGTTTACGATTTCTCAGAGCACAGTGGCAGGTTTTTCACCATATGCTATACAGGAAAAAGTTACAAAAACGGATGCATTTTACGATTTGTCGGAGCGAGTCTATGTTATTTTCGCTCTCATATAAAATCGGTTACTGCACGAAGAAAAAGTTACGAATTTCAAAACGGTTATTTTTATACTATTTCTCAGAGCACGAAAGCAGGGCAATTCACTCTATCTGTCAGTGACAACAAAATGGGAAGCTAACGGAAAGATGAAGTTTCAATTCAGCAATTTGAATTCGTATATATCAATGTCTACGCGAATGAAAATAACTCAAATCTGAGAAACTTGGAAGTGTCATCACCTGAGCAATAACAGAAGCTCTTATCCATAACTGCCATGTGTCATAAAAATGATGTTTTCGCCTTTTTGATTGCTTTTCCCCCGCGATAAAAAAGTGGGAAAATTCCATTTTATATCACATCAAATGATTATTTACTAACGTAACGAGCTGTTTTTGGGAAAAATATGTATAAATAAAATAATCGAAAAATCGGCAAAAAAAATCTCTTGTCGAAAAATGGCGACACTGTGAGATAGTCATTGCGGTCATCATGGATTCTGGTACATTTTCTGGTAGAACCAAATTGCCCATGTCAGATAGAGTTAAAAAGAAACTATCAAAAAGTTTAAATTCAAACGTCAAAATGTTTATTTTTGGAGCTAATATTCATTCAAATTTCATATACTGTAATCTTGCTTGGCTCTAACAAGACGGACTCTAACAAGTTGGGAAAGTTCATGATGGTGGTCATCGTCTTGTCTTTAACTTACAACACATATAAGTGAAGTGGGAAGAGGTGCCGACATACTGACAGAGCCACATGACTTCACAGTCTTCTGGTTAACCTATTCTAAAGCACATACCAAGAATCTAACGATTCGTGATATGTGTTGTATCTCAGGTACGCTTTTTTTTAACCTGTTCATGTTGCAACTTGGATGATATGACCACACGGCACCCTAGCATCCGCATAAGCGGTATTAGATACAAGTCTTGAGAGCTATGATGGAAATTCAATTTTTGATTCACTTGATACAGGATATGTCAGCTACTAAACTTGACGATAGTAAAATTGGTCAAAGGTCAATGTCGCGGTGCCTCAGCCCTCTCAATGGGAAATTACTGAACACGTTGTCTGTGCTATTGATCCAGACAAAGAGTGTGAATTGTGATCATACTCGATGAATTTCTAATACTTATGGCAAACAAACAAATCTATTGAGGTCGAACGGTCAATGGTTAAGGATGTCTGCTGCTGGTAAATCAAAGTAATTAACTTTTTGAATAATGTGCGTTGATGCATTCATAATTGTGTAGCATGAGGAAAAACAAAGAAACAAATATAGGTTGGTGTGCATTTTTCAGCTGTAGGCAACATTAAGTGGACTGACCCATGCTCCATTTGATAACCCAGAAAACATACGGAACAGCTCTAGTTTTGAAGCATATTCATGAAAAATTCATATAATTAGTATCTAACTTTTTCTTATATTCTAACTGTTTGCAGATAATCACGATGTCTATCAAAATTTATCAAATTGGATGGATGTTGCTGTGCAAAATTCTCAGCTAGAAGGCTTTTGAAGGAAATCCCTATCTCTTGACCTGGAAAAGGGAGATAACCCAATAGGCAAAATGACCGCCAAAGCCAAAAATAACCATGGAGATAAAAACAACAAGAAACCACTGAAAACCACATAGGTGTGAACTGATGGATTAGTGAAAAGTGATGAGCCTAGTACCAAGATTGATGTCAAAATATCAACGATCAAAGATACTCACTACCAGAAACTGAATATAAAACGCAAAATTCATCGACACTGGAAAAAGAATCCTTAACATGCTATGGAATATTCTCCGACTACAGCATGAGCGGAATATTCCTCGAATTCATTCCATAGCATGGTATGATATAATCCTTGCTATGTTGTGGAATATTTCGCTGGTACTATAGTCCAGGAATAGTCTATAACTTGTTTTGGTATATCATAATACCATTCTAGGTATGGAGGTAAAAATACCTACCTACATACCTATAGTTCAAATTTTAGTTACTTGTACAAGCATGATGAAGTTAGTTTTACTCGGTTCTTAACCGACGTCGATACCATGTCTATTCTGGTAATAGTAATATACGAGTAGCAAAACAACTTAACCATACCTCGCCTGAGCTGTTTGGGACCTGTACAGGCCGGCGCGGGTTGGGGGGGGGGCGAAATGGCGTCCCTAATTATTTTTCTTACCGCAATCAATGCGCATGAAGTCAATCATATATCTAAACTGCTAATGACTATTCACAGGTGCTTAATATATTTCAGTTGCATAGCAAGCGGAGATACCGGTATGTATGTGGTGTTTATCCATCATACTCTGTGATGTACTGCTTATTTGCCGCATATATGTTTTGTGTGTTGTTGAGGTATGTGTTATCCCTCGAACCTAATGTTTCTCTCTGTGTTATCTAAACCGCTATGCAAATGTATTGTGCCCCCCCCCCCCCAAGCATACTTTATTTGGAAGTAAATATTACTTTATCGAATTTTATAGACTACCAAAGAGTAAAGCAATCCATGTGTTTAACTACCTTCGGTAAGAATTGATCAATTGAAATATGGCTGACAAGTTTAGGATAGCGTCCATGAAATGTCAGGGATTGGCTGATCCTACCAAAAGGCAAGATGTCTTTCATTATTTCGAAAGAAAAAAATTCTCCATAATATGTCTCCAAGACACCCACACGGATCCAAGACATGAATCCTTTATCAGAAATGAATGGGGAAGGGATGCCTGGGTGAGCCCCTTCCGATCGAATGCACGCGGGGTAAGTATACTATTTAAAGACGATTTCGACTATAAAGTAAACACCGTGGAGAAAGACCCAGGGAATTTCTTGATTGTAAATGTTGATAAACTCCGGTTACCTTAGTGAACATATACGACCCGAATACAGACAAACCTTCATTGTACAATAATATCATTCAAAAGATTGACGATATTGGTAATCCATCAGTTATTATATGTGGCGAGTGGAATTTGGTTATGAATCCTGCTTCGGACAAAGACAATTATAAACACGTAAATCATCCAAATGCTATGCATTCAGTCTTGAAACTTATAGGAGATAAAGAATATACATATAGCTGGAGAATAATGCATGAAAATATAAGAAGATCTGCCTGGAGGAAAAAAATCCCTAGAAAACAAGCTAGGCTAGATTTCTTCATAACAAGCAAATATATTTTTAACATAACAACAGAAGTAGAAATAATACCTGGGTATAAAACTGGCCATAAGGCAGTAACCCTAAGTTGTAAATTCAAAAATACCGAAAGAGGCCGAAGCTATTGGAACTTAACTGTTCGCTATTAAGAGATATTAAATATGTTAAAATTAATAAAAAACTTATAAATGTTACAGTAGACGAATATACCTCATTGTCATATAATGGAGACGAACTACCAAACATACCCTCAACAGACACACAACTTTGCATAAATGACCAACTTTTCTTGAAAACTCTTCTAATGAAAATAAGAGGGGAAACAATAAAATTTTCGTCGATAAAGGAGAGAAACGAGTTAAGAAGTAGAAAAAGTGTTAGAGAATGAAATTACCCTACTGGATGAAGAAATAACATAGATTTTAGGAACAGTTCAGAATCAAAATTAAACGAATTAATGCAGACAAAAAAGGATTAGAAGATATATGAAATAAAGCTATGCAGGGTATAATTGCAAGAACTAAAGCACAATGGATAACTGAGGGAGAAAAACCGACTAAATACTTATTAAGTCTAGAAAAAAGATAGTATACTAACGAACTTATAACAAATATAACTAAGACAACTGGAGAAAATGTACATAATACGAAAGATATACTAAGTGAACTTTACACACAAAAAAATGAAAGAAATAGAAAAGAAAGCATCAATGACTTCTTAGAAAAACAGATTTAAACGGCTTATCAAATGAAGAAGCACGACACTTAGAAGGATTTATGAAGAAATAACGAATGCCTTAAAGACCACCAAAAATGACAAAAGTCCTGATTTAGATGGTTTCGCAGTTGAATTTTGCAAAATGTTTTGGAAAAAAATTGGGGGGGTTGTCTGAGATCAGCTAATGCTAGTTATAAAAAAGGGAACTACCAATAACGCAGCGCCGAGGAGTCATCACATGTCTGCCAAAGCCAAATAATCCAAGAAATCTCTTGAAAAATTGGCGACCAATTTTGCTTCTCAGTGTTGGATAAAGCTCATTTTGACCTGTATTGCCAACAGATTAAAAAAACGAACTAAGCAAACTTATAGTTAAAGATCAGAAAGGGTTCATCCCAGGCAGATCATTAGGGGAAAATATTAGACTCTTATACGACATAATGTTTGAAACTAAAAACAGAAAGATACCAGGATTATTACTATCAATCGACTTTGAAAAAGCTTTCGATTCCATATCTTGAGATTTCATACACGAAACCATCAAAGCTTTTAATTTTGGCGAGTCGATTTAAAACTGGTTAAAGCTATTTTATACAAACATACAGAGTTGCATAGTTCAAAACGGACACCTTTCACCATTTTTCGATATACTCAGGAATGTAGACAGGGGGACCCGATATCTCCCTATTTATTTCTATTGTGCGCAGAGGTTAGATGTTTTGGGGAAAAATATTAGGCATAATGAAAACATTAACCTTACCTGGTCTGGGGGTTGGGCACTTCCCGCACCCCCCCCCCCGACTTTTTAGCTTATCATATTGGGGTCGTTTTGAGCATATTTGCATGACCCCCGAGAAGAGAATCATGGGTAAATTCAAAATGGCGGCCATGTGGGGTACCAGAAAAGTGATGTTTCCGTCATATTTCTTCAAAAAAATTACTTTTCTGTATGGAAAAGTGGGTAAACCCTATTTTATTTCATATCAGATTATTATATAATAATTTATCATGCAGTTTTTGCGAAGAAAAAACAAAAATAAAAAATTCAAAAATTCTGACCGAAAAATCGTCTAAAAATTCTCTTTTTAAAATGACGTCATCATGGCGGCCATTTCGAATTTTATTTACGTTTTCTCGTAGAGCATAACCCAAAGACATAGTGTGGTAAGTTTCAGCCCTCTAACCTTATCGATAGCGAAAACATATAGCGGCACTTTCCGCTCCCCCCTCCCCAGGCTGCGGTACACTCCAAATCGCCAAGCCCAGATAATACAGAATACAAAATTTGCCAATATTCCGACGATACTCAACTAATCCTTGACGGGCCAGAAGAATCTCTTTGAGAAGTCATAAAATGTTTGGACAAATTTTATAAATATTCTGGTTTAAAAATAAATATGGAGAAAACAAATGCAATGTGGATTGGATCTTTGAGTAGTCTGCAAGCAAAATTATGTCATGATATTAAGCTAGCTTGAGTGACTGAACTTACGATGTTGGAGATAAAACTGAGTTCCAATGATTTCCATAGTATTTGGAAGATAAATTATTTATCGAAACTCAACATTCTGAAACAAGAATTATCCATTCTTTATTGACTTTATTTGGAAAAATAACGATTGTAAAGTCCCTAGACTTTTAAAGCTCGTACAACTCTTCCTTGCCTTACCCACGCCATTTAACGAGAATATAAAAGAATTAAATAACATTCTCTTTAAATTCATTAGGAACGGGGGAACTGATAGGATAAAGAGGGTTATATTGACACAAGACTATAAATACGGGGGACTGACAATGACCAATTCGAAGCATTTTGTTCAGTCATTGAAGATATCATGGATAGAAAAATTAATTCTACACAAAGGGAAATGGCAAAACATGGCGGCTGAATACTTTGATAAAATATGTAACCTAGGGCCAGAGTATATGAAAGTAATAATAGGTAACACTGATAATCCTTTTTGGAAAGATACATTCGAGGCATGGTACTGCGTACAAACTTCAATGAAAGTAAAACGTACAGTACATATATAATGAACCGATATGGTTCAATAGTCATTTTCAAAATTCAAATTTCATAGAAATCTGGTACAAACTTGGAATAAAAAATATAAGAGACCTGATTAACGGAGAAGGTAAAGTAATGAACTTTAATGAATTGAAACTAATATATGGAATAAAAGGTACCTTCTTAGATTACAACAGATTAATTAAATCTATACGTGAGGTATGGAAATTTGATCTGGAAGTGAATTATTTTCAAGTGGACCCAAACCATCCCCGTATCACCCAATATTTAGAACTATTGGTAAGGCAAGTGAAGGGATGCGGGAGCTACTACGATATTTTAAATAACGCAAATCATATCGCCGGCACAGCCTGTGCCAAATGGGAAAACTATTTAAATAATGACGGGAAATTACTTTGGAAAGATGCATACACAAGTACCATACAGTGCACATTTTCTACTAAAAGGACTTGCAATTCAGATTCCTGCACCGTATAGTATGTACTAACTCCCTTTTGCTCAAATTCAGTAAAACTAAAAACGATCTTTGTGATTTCTGTGGAAAAACCAGAGAAACAATAGAACACTTGTTTATAGGATGTGAAATGGTCGCCAAGCTGTGGACGGATATGGAAATATGGTGTAAAAAAGTAGCAAAGTTAAGAGGCAGAATAACTACAGAGAAAAAAGTATTGGGCAAGAGAAGGAGGCAAAAAGTAATGAATTTACTGATGCTTTTAACGAAATATTATATTCCTACGAAGTAGGCTCTCATTTGTAAATTGTCCGTTAATGAGTGAGTCAGTCAGTCAGTCCATCCGAATCCTTTCGTCGGCAAAATAAGGAGAACCGTTGACATTAGAACCTTGATTTTTGGCACGATCGTGCATTAGGGAACTATTACCAGCAAGTTCTGAGCTGACCTGGTTTTGATGAAAATTTGACCTACTTAGGTGACTTTTTACATTACGCTTGTACCCCAAGTCATCTTCCTCACCCTACTATTACTCATGTATATACAACAAAATTGAGAAAATCTCATTTAAATATCATAACACTGTTGCGTTTTCTTAACAATCATTACAAGACGGGAAAATATGCTGCAACTTTGGAGAGCAGAATAGAACAATTCACTGAAAAATTATATTGTTTTAGGTTTTTAATAATATGCAGTAGTAGTGGAATTGTAAATGCAGGTAAACATGATATAGCCATTACAGAATAACAAAAGGTGGCACCTTTGCATGAATGCAGCAAGTTGAGACCAAAGTGGTGGGTGCCTTAACTTACATGCGATTCAAAGAATATATTTGAATTAGCGAATTTGCCTTTTCTATGTCAGAGGGATTTTGTGTGCGTCTTTGTATTCATTGAATGTCTGTGTATAAGCATGGAAAGAAGTACGCGTTTATGTATGTAATGTTATGTAGATGTAAATGTAAACATGATTGCTGTTTGTGCAATATGTGGCAACAAACATGAATAAAAATATAAAAAAAAATTTAACCCTTGAGCTGAGGGGGTGAAACAGATCACACTATGCTCCTGGGGCAAACTAAACCAGAAAATGTAAAAACATGTAAAGATGACCGCTTTGATGACGTCACAGTGACGTCTTCTTCAAAAACGGCTTTTTGGGTCGATTTTTCAACCAGATTTTTTTTATTTATGCAATTTCTCCACAAAAACTGCATGATACATTAGTAAATATTAATGTGGTGTGAAACAAAATAATTTTTCTCCACTTTTCATCACGGAAAAGCAGAAATTTTGAAGAAAAATTACGAAAACATCACTTTGCTGCTACCCCACGTGGCCGCCATCTTGAATTTACCCATGATCCTCTCCTTGGGCGGTTATGCAAATAGGCTCAAAAAGACCCCAATATGATAAACTATGAAGTCACTGAGTATCAGCTCTCTTTTTTTTGTCGTTCGGAAGATAGCACAGAAAGTTTGGTAGGGTGGCCATCCTGCCCCCCCCCCCCTCAAGCCTGGTAGGTTTAAGTGTTTTCTAAAAAGCTTGAAGAAAATTAAAGTGGCGGTTTAGTGATATCTATCAAACAATCTCTTATTAGTTTCAATCTAGATAACGCCCACTCTGATGTCAAGTTGGCAGATAGAT
The DNA here is from genome assembly GCA_036873755.1 of Hanleya hanleyi. Classification (NCBI taxonomy): domain Eukaryota; kingdom Metazoa; phylum Mollusca; class Polyplacophora; order Lepidopleurida; family Hanleyidae; genus Hanleya; species Hanleya hanleyi. The sequence goes on from JAVTVY010055325.1 coordinate 17,626, forward strand.
GAGCTCTCAACCTACACCCCTGCGGGGAAAATCTCACCGGAGTATACAACCTGCAGTATAAATTTGAAATGTGCTAATGTTATTTGCACACTCTATGAATCTCGACTCTAGGCTTAACAGACTTATCAAGATGAAAGTCTTCTTTGGAGTAGCTATGATGCTGGTAAGTTCATTCTTTGCTGTAATACGTGCATGTTAGTTGCTCTGTTCACGGTATCACGGGGACGACAATGATTTCAGCTATAAATTTATCTTGCTTATGCATACTGCATACTCCTAGCATGAAAAATAAGAGTTGCCACAACCAATTGGGTAGAAGCAGATTGAAACGTCCGTCCAATTATTTGAATTGGGACGAAATCGGAAGCTTGACGGCATCTTTCAGGGCATGTTCGAAAACCAAGACAGAGGCGTATTTATCGGCTGTCTTATACTCCTATACTGTGACACAGAAAAAACTAGAAATTTACTTCGCAGACGTGATGTCATTCACGGCCAATAACTAACTACATTTCAGAAAATTTAATGAAAAATTAAAACGAAAAACGGTGCTCAGAAACTGAATATTCAACATTAACAATCAACTTCCAGATTGTCCATCTCTCACTGCGTGAATGGATCAAGTTTCCAATTCCGGAAACACGACGGAAAACTTTTGAAAACTGTATTGATTTAAGTTTAAGTTTCCAATAGGTTTCCGACGAGTTTCCGGAAATGGAAACTTGATCCATTCACGCAGTGTCTATTATCCTTTCCATATTATCCCGGGGACCCTGGCAATAAGCTAATGTCGACTATTCGTGAACTTCTCCCAATTATAAAGTGTCTAGTGCATCGGGTACAGGATCACAAATAGCATTGAGAAAGACTGTCGCATGTAAAAGTTTCTATCCTCGTTTTCCATGTAATATTTCTGTGTATATTTTCTATTCAGGTATTCTCCGTAATCCTGCTTTCCGGGATGGTACACGTAAGTTATTTACACTAGCATTTTCTGTATTGCTCAAATATTCAACTTACCATACATGGTTATCAGTCACATCCAAGGCCACTCATCTGTCAGAAAATGAAATCATCAATTTCTCGCTCAATATTGTTCTAAGCTGTCCAGCTGACACTGAATTGTCTTCTGAAGAGAGTGACTTTAGATATACCCGCAAATTCCTTTCCTCATCTGGACAAGAATATTTTATTCTGCTCGGTGAACAAAACTACCAGTATGACATGAATATCTGGATGCGTGAAGTATCAAAAAGAAATTTCAAGCGTGCTTCGTCTGTCGTTTCTTGGTTATATAGAGTACTAGCACACTACCCGTCGGGTGATTGTGCCGTATAGAATAGAACATGTAGAATTTGACTTGCAGCTTGATATTTGTCAGCAATCAGTCTGGTGGGTATTTTCAACAGCTTCAGGCCAGTCTGACATATTAGATTGTGTGGAAAAGCAGATATATATACACAAACAGCACAGAGAGAAATAAAGCCAACATATTAGGTAGTTCATAACCTCAGTGCAACAACAACAACACATTCATAATTTTGGGGTATGATCAGTTGAGCCAGTTCAGCTTTGCTAAGGCCTAAATTGATGAGAAAAAAATCGTGGAGGTTTTGGTAGAGCATGACAAAATTCTTAGCTCTGAATATACTATTTTACTCTTCCATATAGCTCATAATGAAATCAGTAATTTGATCTTGGAAATATAGGTCAAGGTCAGTCATCTCCAACAATTTTCTGGTCTATTCTGAACTAATTGCATATAGAACAAGAATTAGGAGATCTTAGACTTAACATATAAAATGTGACCTTTAGAAAATAGGACAAGGTCAGTAATATTCAATAGACTTGAGGTCCAGGCATATGTGGAATACATTTGGGCAATGTAGAGCATAAGTGGTATAAATTCGAGCAATGTAGATATAATCCTTCAGTTGTATACATAGTATTAATTTGGAAAGCCTAGCTATATTTCTGCATGTTATATCAAGGCAAACAGTTTATGACCTCGAAAAAATAGGCCAAGATCAGTCAATTGAGGTAGACTTCTAGGCAATCACCAGTGGCATACGTTATATGAATTTGAAGACCCTGGCTTCAATCCTTCAAAAAATGAAGCGTATATTGGCACCCAAAATCGCTTCGCCAGCAGTTGATGACGTAGCTGAAATATCCATCAGCGCCTTTCTGTGTAGGCTATATATATCTTACATTGTGCACTGTTCCGCTATGCCATATATTAATAGAAAAAACCCCCACAATATTCATGAAGATAGACACACGAATTAATACTTAGCTAATATGTATACTCCGTACAACCTCTGTACATGTACAATAACCATATGGTCAGTCGTTTAAGTATACTCAGAAAATAGGGAAAGGCAATTTGGTCGATAGCTAGCTACTAAATATCGAATCTGACGCTTATATGGTACCATCATGTAGATATTGTCGCGTAGTATGTGTGCCAAGTTTGGTGACTCAGTCGTATTTATATACTCAGAAAATAGGGAAAACAATTTGGACGATGGCAAACTACTGAATGTCGAATCTGACGCTTACAGGGTTCCTTCATGCAGGTGTAGTATATGTGTACCAAGATTGGTGACTTCAAACCACTTGCAACGGACGCTACCTCTGACAGACATACATACATACATACATACATACGGACGTTTCAGGTCGGCTCTTGGAATAGTATAGATGGAGGAGAGATTGGGTTAATGTCACACTCAAGGTTATTTCACTCATATGTCGACAGCCAATTTGAATGGTGGAGGAAACCGAAGTATCCGAAGAGAACCACCGCCCGTCGGCAAGTAACTGGCACACATCCAGCGGTGTGAGGCAGGCGATCACCAGCGAAGCGCCTTAGACCACTCGGTCACCGAGGGGTCTACACATGTATAGATAACGACGGCAAATCCGTGTACAGAAGATCTGCGAATGAAAGTCTCAAAGACCAATGATAAGCTCGATTTGTTTGAATGAGTGGTCATAGCGCCCTCTGTCGCGCTTCTACAAGCGCACGGACAAAAGAAGTGTATGTTATTTGAATGGATCATACTAGTGAATCCGAGCAGACCTGAACACATAAAGAGCAAATTTCCTGTCTCCGGAAGGAAAAATAGGCAACTGTACAGTTCATTAAACTGGGCTCGTGGTGAGCCCATTGACATCCAGTCATCTGTACACATGATCATATCTTAAATATAACGTCCAATTCGGATCCCCAGAATCAATGATTATTCGTCACATACATTAGTTTTCAACAGTAACACTAGTAGTATACAGCATGCATTTAAACGCTCATTGACCTACTTATTTGTTCCCCCGGGTAAAATTTAAGGGGGAACTTTGTGGATGTAGAGGTCATAGAGGTCAATTGTGAAATATTGACCAATCAAATGCGAGAATGTAGTTTGACTGCGCTTGGTGGTGACGTCATAATTGTGGATGTGCGCGTGAGGGACTGTGGGAGGTGGGACAAGATGGCGGCTGGTTTTAGTGTCGTGTGGGAGGTGGGACAAGATGGCGGCCGGTTTTAGTGTCGTGTGGGAGGTGGGACAAGATGGCGGCCTGTTTTAGTGTCGTGTGGGAGGTGGGACAAGATGGCGGTTGGTTTTAGTGTGTTGTGTGGGAGGTGGGACAAGATGGCGGGCCGTATTTGTGTGTTGTGTGGGAGGTGGGACAAGATGGCGGCCTGTTTTAGTGTCGTGTGGGAGGTGGGACAAGATGGCGGCGAGTTTTAGTGTCGTGTGGGAGGTGGGACAAGATGGCGGCCTGTTTTAGTGTCGTGTGGGAGGTGGGACAAGATGGCGGTCCGTTTTAGTGTGTTGTGTGGGAGGTGGGACAAGATGGCGGCCCGTATTTGTGTGTCGTGTGGGAGGTGGGACAAGATGGCGGCCCGTATTTGTGTGTTGTGTGGGAGGTGGGATAAGATGGCGGTCCGTTTTAGTGTGTTGTGTGGGAGGTGGGACAAGATGGCGGTCCGTATTTGTGTGTGGGAGGTGGGACAAGATGGTGGCCTGTAGAAAAACGTATAAAAGGAGTCGATTTTTAGGGTAGGGGTGTATTCAATCTGACTTACCTGACCTGACCAGCCTGCCTGTTTCACCTCTAGTCTGCTTCACCTCTAGCCAGCCAGCCAGCCAGCCAGCCAGTCAGTCATCCAGCCTGCTTGTATCAGCTGTGGCCATCCCTATTACTTTTTTCGATTTTACCAGTGCAAATTTAACAGACTATTACTCCGTAGCAGTTTTTCATCCACCTGAGCCCCTAGTCATGGCGTCATCATCATTTTTAGTGAGGCTTGCAAAGTACCGTGTTCGTCTGATTGATGAGATGCAGCGTGTAGAAGAAATATGTTATATCCTTATGGATGGAAACATACTCCACCAACAGCGTGTCGACGAAATCATGGCTGAGAAAACTTCTTCAGCACAAAACACAGCCCTCATCGATGGTGTACTGCGCTCTAGCCCCTATGCATTTCTAGCCTTCGTGGCGGGGTTGAAGATCACGGGAAATGGAGAACTAGCGGATCTACTTGAAGCCGACGTTATACAAGATGAAGATATCTTAGCGATGGATACCACTACCGAACAGCGTACAGCTAGCAAACGTACACACACTACACCAGAGAGTACTACCCCAGAGAGTACTACACCTGCTAAACGTGGTGGACGATCTAAACGGCCTCGACTAACACCGTTAGAAATACCTGAGTCAGTGATTGAGCCAGTAGTACCCCCGCAAGCGCCTGAGAAAAAACAGATGGTGGTAGAACTTCCTATGTCTGTCCAGGAGATTAATAACCTCATCCAACAGGCCTACCAGGTAGCTCACACCGACATTTGGGAGCTCTCACCTTATTTAACAGTGAGTGTGAAAGATGAGGAAGTGCATTTTAATGCGGCGGGCTTTCACGACAGACCCGGTAAGCATATTGCCATGACCTTAGACAACTGGCAAAAACTGGAGACCCTTGAATACGCCATCGAAGCGGTGATTCGTGACCAGGGGAGTGATGAAGCGAAATTTCATGTGGGTGACGACATCTTTGTGAGCTGTGCTTATTTCAATGACCAGCTCCTCGTCCACATCCGTAAATGGCGAAAACGGTTAGATACCCAAGAGCTTGTTGCCTGTCCTCAGGGTGTCACTTTGAAATTAACAGCGTGGCGGAAGTTGCAGAGTCTCGCAAGTTCCATTCGTTCAGCTCTGACCTACCAGGTGTCTCACTATATTTACCTGAAATACATCGACACAGTCCTCCATCTGATCAGACCTCAAATTCCACAGGACACTCGAGTACCTTCATACGCAATGATCACTGAAGCACTGGAGGCCGTGACGGAGCCGCAAATAGCCCTGGGAGTTGAAGCGGCCTGTCCTCCCAAAATTCCACGTGAGGACATTATCACGTACATTTATGTGCATCAAGGACGGAAAGATGATGATGAATTCAAACAAGTCTTGTTGAAGAATTATTGAACAGAACTAGTGTTGAACAGAACATTTTACCATACACATTCATTGAAGTGGCTTGAGAGCGTATAATTGTATTTAAAATTCACAGGTTATTTTTTTACTGTTAATTGTATTAAATGCAGAACTATTTAAAAATTCAGAGTTTTTTTACTGTTAATTGTATTTAAAAATTCAATACTCAGATATAATTGTATAAAAATTCAATACCCTTGTGAACACGTTCATTCTATTTGTGTTAATAAAAAATAGTATAAAATTAAAAAAAAAATGCTTGTTAGTGTTCATTCTTTAAATTATGCACAAGACCGATATGTCAACCTCACACCCAGTCCATTACATCGCCCTTCATGAATGCTTCACTTTGATACCTCACTCCATCCCATCGGTCCATTAGAGGCTTCCCTAGATGCCAAAACGTCTATTTTCATACCTTTGGGGGCCGCGCATGCGCAGAATCACTCTAATTCAACCCCATACTCAGTCCATCACATGCTCCTTCACCTAAGCTTTAATTTGATACCTCTCTCGACCCACTACCTCCAAATTAAAAAAAGAGTGTATACACTCCTGAAGGAGCTAAAAAATTTTTTTTGCAGGTAGAGGGTCGAGTGAGGTATCAAATTGAAGCTTAGGTGAAGGAGCATCTGATGGACTGAGTATGGGGTTGAATTAGGGTGATTGTGCGCATGCAAATACCCCATCGGTCCATTAGAGGCTTCCCTAGATGCCAAAACGTCTATTTTCACACCTTTGGGGGCCGCGCATGCGCAGAATGCCGATAGTTCAATCCCACATCCAGCCCATTACATGCCCCTTCACCTCAGCTTCAATTTGATACCTTACTCGACCCCATGGGTTCATTATTAAAGAAAAAATTGGGGCTATTCCATCCACCTTGCTTACTCCCCTGTCCCCCCCTCCAATTTACCCCTCCCCTTTCTTAATTTCAATATTTAATTGTTAAAAAAACATATAAAATGAAAAAGATTTTTTTTGGCTCCATGAATCTTTTTTTTACATTTTATTCAATGATAAAAAAATTTTTTTTTGGCTATTCCATTTCCCTCCCCCCTCCCCATGTCCCCCCACTGCAATGTTTCCCCTTTTTTTCAATAATTTCAAAAAAATAGTAAAAAAAAATTTTTCTTTGATTTTTTTGGGGGAAAGGATGATGGAGTCTGATGTTAATTTTTGTGCTTTTGTTGAAGTTCTCTTCCGGGAAAGATGGTTGGCCCTGAAAAGGGCCTTTGGAAAGTGTTACACGACCACACTTATTATGCACGGTAAATCCGTTTAACGGCTCCCACGTGTTTCCGGCATATGGGGCACTTCACTTTGAGATGGTTTTCTCCGGCTTCAAGGCAATGACATCCATCTCCCGCACAGGTGAGAGTTACCCAACACTCTTGACACACACACAAGTGTCCACACGGGAGTACAGCATATTGGCTTTCTTGATCAGTGCAGATGCTACATTTGGTTTTTTTGTCCTCTTTATGCAGTTTTTTGGTCAGTTTATTAATCTCTGCACACATATTATTATTGTTGTCTTCCATCGTCTGAATCACTGTGTTGAGGCGGGTTATCTCGGCTTCATCCAAAGAACTTGGTTGTGTTTCCGAAGTGAATGGAGTTTCACAAGGCGTCGTCGTTATACTTGGCGTTATTGCAGGTCTACTATTTAACCATGGAAGTGTGTCTTCATCCTCATCAGTAATAGTTTCGTCTTGCTCTTGTAGGGTCTCCATTCTGTTTATTTCTGGGTTTTGGTCTTGTCTTTCCCGTCGCAATCGGTCATCTTCTTCCGCCATTACCACTTGCCTGAGTTGTGTCAATTCTTCTGTGCTTTGTATTAACCTGGCCTCGTCTTCAATAACCCGTTGAAAACTGGTGATGAGGGTTATTCCTCCGGCCTGCTCACTGCTAATCATTTCTCTGTGTTCTGAAGCACCATTTCTTGGATCTCTCGGCGGATGATGAGTAAATAGGGGTCTTCTGGAACTCATCCTTCTATTTGTAAATAAAATGTCAATTTACAGGCTATTTATAGGCAAGTGGGGTGAAGTGGGAGGTGGGACAACATGGCGGTCTGTTTGTGTATATATTGTGGGAGGCGGAACAAGATGGCGGTCTGTTTGTGTGTGTGTCTATGTTGTGGGAGGTGGGACAAGATGGCGGCCTGTGTCAGTCAGTGCAAGAATATGTTTTTGCCCGCTGTATAGCGCTGTGTTACCCAAGCCATAAAAATGTCCTATTTTTTTCGATAAATCCGTTACCATTTTTAGGGAACTATTTATAAGACTGTAACCCCATAGTCTACACGTATTATTAGCCAGAAAAAATGAATTTTATGTCCAATATACGTGGTTTTTCACACTTTCGTACACTAATCTTACTATTTAAAATCGCTAAAAATTAATAAATAATCACCTAGTTTAGCGTTAGAGTGCTAATTTTTTTTAAATACTAGACTATGAATGGCCTCACTTCAAATTGCAATAAATTTTATAAGTGCACTGATAGTTCTTTTAAAAATTACAGGCGTTTAAACTTGTCAAAGAAACACAAATATATTTTGTTGAGCGACACAGCTACAGTGCCGTCGCTGACGTCCGCGTGTTTACCCTATAAATACCCATTATTTTTTTAATGATTCACAATTCATCTGATTGCTCAGTCATGGAACTACCCCTGGCTGACATTATGGATATTGACACATCAGACTTGTGGACCATTGATGCAAATGAAGAACAACAACTTTCCGGTACTATGCTTAATTTGGTGCATGATGAGCCCTGGCTACAAGATATTATGAAAGATTTATTTTCACCTACACCTGAATCCGGGAACGACCCTGCGCCAAGTACAGACCATTGTCAAGATCGTCCGGAAACACCGCAACTGGATAACTTCGTCGCCCAGGCACCCATCTACCCAGACCTATACTCAAGTTTTGACTTAGACGAGCTGTTAGAAAAGGGGTTGAAAACCCAACACGACGAACAAGATGGAATCTGTGATACGGAAGAGGCGGTAAAAGATGTAAAAAAAAAAAAAATCTCCATCCCCTTCGGCAGAAAAGCACGGTCGATCCTGTGCAGAGGTCTGGCTTGTCTCGCTGTCTGCACTCGGGCAGGACTGGCACACTGGTTTCTCGTTGACCTCCCTGGTTCCACACGTTGTTTGTCTTTGCACAGAATATTCTCATTTCAAATAAAATCGGCATTCGCCCTTGATTTCGTTCATGCCTACCCAAATAGCACTATTTTGATTTAGCAAAATCGAATGGTTACGGTAAGTTACAGCCAGATTTAGATTTACCGGTCGTGCGTGGTTGTTGTTGTGTGGAGCTTCGACGGTGGTGAGAGCCTGCGGAGTTGTCATTGTGATTTTGCCGATTCTTAATGAATACTCACTGACAAGAGTTCCCTGTCGTTGAATTAAGTTGTTTTTCATGTTTTCTCTTCAACTTTGGTGCGACATTTTCATGATATGACCCCAATTTCGAGCCTTAAACTGAGGAATGTGTTTTATTTTCCGCGCTGAGTTTGTGTTGGCACTCTGCACTGCTCTGGCCAAACTGCAGTCACGTCGCGCATGTTCAGGTGCACGCGTACGTGACGAGTCGGTCCCATTATCGCCATTGCCGGTTTTTCTTATTCATTTTGTGCCTATTTGTGTTTTATTTCCTGTAAAAATCTGGTCATCATAAGGCATAATAATATACAAATATTCTCAAATATTTATCTTGTTTTTCTTTGTCGCGCAAACCTTGCGGAGGTTTGGTCAATTGCCTCATCACCGTGACCACGGTGACATGTATTTGTGCGCTGTGACGTCATTTTCCATATCATCACAGTGATGATATATTTGATATCATCACTCCGTGAAAATATCGCTTTTATTTGATTGATAATTTTCACTATCTCATCGCCAAGTATATAATAAAGTGGCATATTCTTTTTATTATTTTTTGTCCACAAACTATTACAATTTTCCAATTGGTTTTTATCATTTTTGTTCAGATATCCTGAAAGTTTTGTCTGAAAAGCTTTATAATATATATTTAAAGTTTTCTTGTAATTTCGACTTTTATTTATCATTTCATTTTTGCTTTCGTTATATTTACTTACTGTCTCACTGTCACAATGAATTGTATACATACACATTCTATCTGGTTTCTTCGTGTGATATGGTTAATGAGAAGGTTAACTACCAAACTTACTGTCTCACCAATGTCACAATGAAATGTATACATACACATTCTATCTGGTTTCTTCGTGTGATATGGGCAATAAGAAGGTTAACTATCAAACTTTTCACCGTCGCTCAGGAACGAAGGGAACGAGCTAGCTGAAAATTTGTACTTTTCCGCAAAGCATTTTAGTTTCTCAAATTTGGCGATACATATCGCATTCTGATAGTAAAATATGAGCGTAGCTAGCAAGATCTATGGCGGTACGTAACTTGTGTCTAATTCCGCTTAGCCCGGGGCTAGGGTTCGTATGAACCTAAGTATTTCAAGATCCTCAAAGTGTTCATATGAAAAGTCACAAAGCGTGACTGATATACATCATACTCCAGATAATGACTATTCAACGTATACATATCATATGGATTAAGAATACTGATCAGCGATACAGATTTGATATTTTTGGACCATCATGATATCTTGCTGGCATCATTGGAAACTGTCTTCTGTCTTGCAGGAATTTAGCCTAGTTTTATGTATACTATGATTTATCCTTTTAATTTGGTGCTAATGTTATTATATGAATCAGGTCTTTGGATTATGGACGAAAAATTATTTAATGGACGACGGCTGAATGTTGAATGACGGACTCGACGCTAGTATTTGATATTTTTGGAACATCATGATGTCTTGCCGACATCAATGAAAACTGTTGACCGCTTCTCTCTTGCAGGAAATCAGCTTAGATTGATATCTACTATGATTGTCTTTGAATCTGGTGCTCATGTTGGTATATGAATTAGGTCTTGAAATTATGTACGTGGATTCTTTTTAACGGACGATTGGTGAATATTGAATGACGGACTGCACGCTTGTTTTGTACTATTACATATTCACCATGGTATTGCTGAACATTTCTTCGTGTGATTCCTCTTACGCCGTTCTGTGTAATTTGAATCATTGCCATTGACTCCAATGCCTATCAGGAAGGGCATAAACCCCTCTTGGATGCTAAACTGTCAAAACGGACATATAACTTTATGAATTTTTAACTTCGAATATCATTGGTGGTTTCACCCTCCATAGATTTTAACTCTAACTCAATATAGTTCGGCTCTACGCTTTATCCTTTCTTATGTCAGTAAGAACTTGCTCTTCATAAGGTACTGATGTCATATATCAAAGTGATTTGTCCGAATGAACCGCATTATAGCTAGATGCACATTAGCTAGAAATCGAATACGAACAGGTGTAAATGGATATCTTAGCCTTATATATTATATTGGAGCCTCTGTCCATATGATATGGACAACCTTGGGAGATAAAATAATTTCCAGGAGTTGCACAGCATCAACCACCGTAATGGATAAGGGCATAGGAGATTTTTTACTATCGTCAGATGGTCAACTAGATGAACTCTGGAAGATGTTTCACCAAGAATTTGAAAAATAATGTGACTAAAATTTACTTCTTATAACAATTTTGCTGTAGACCATATGCAATTTCCGCGTCATCTCTCGCTGATATTAGCGTCAGCTCTTTTTGCTCTATTTCTTTTTCACGTCCAAGACAAGAAATCGAGTTTTGTCGATATACTGCTTGGCGATTTATTATAAAAGGAAAAAGGAAATAGGTTATCAGTGAAATAAGCACATGAGAATGGGATTATTCACATTTTCTAAATGCAACGGAATGTATAGAAGAAACCTGATCATCTGATGGGACTGCACGTCAACAATGTCTTTAGTAGTTGCCAAATTAAGTAAACGCAACATTAAGAGGATGGTGGAAAACGGATCCAGTTTTATTCCCTCGGAAAGTACTCCATATTTTATGGAAAAGCTGCTAAAATGATCTAAATGGCCCATATTTCGTTCAATTCCTGGGAAGCTCTT
>JAVTVY010055326.1:0-29414 GCA_036873755.1 Hanleya hanleyi
GTAGTTTTTAGTGAAAAACCCGGAAGTGACGTCATACAGGGTCCAGTTTTCGACACTAGGTGACCACATCCCGACAAAATGACCAGTTTTCGACACCGGATGTGCCGCCATCTTGAACATACGTGCCGCCATCTTGGATATGTCCTATAATGCACCGGGTCAAAATACTCGCTTCTGATTGGACGAGAGCTCTGGGACGGATTTGAAATACTCGCTTCTGATTGGACGAGACCTCCGTATTGCATCTGCGTATGCGCAGAATGATATTCCTACCGCACACCCAACCCATCAGATGCCCCTTCACGAATGCTTCACTTAGATACCTCACTCGACCCCATTGGTCCATTAGGGGCTCCCCTACATCCTAACACGGCTATTTTCATACACTTGGGCCACCGCGCATGCGCAGAATGCCGATAGTTCAACCCCACACCCAGCCCATCAGATGCCCCTTCACATAAGCTTCACTTTGATACCTCACTCGACCCCATTGGTCCATTAGGGGGTGCCCTAGCTCCCAACACGGCTATTTCCATACCCTTGGGCCACCGCGCATGCGCAGAATGCCGATAGTTCAACCCCATATCCAGCCCATCAGATGCCCCTTCACGAATGCTTCACTTTGATACCTCACTCGACCCCATTGGACCATTAGGGGCTCCCCTAGCTCCAAAACGTCTATTTCCATACCCTTGGGTCACCACGCATGCGCAGAATGCCGATATTTCAACCCCACGCCCAGTCCATCAGATGCCCCTTCACGAATGCCTCACTTTGATACCTCATACGACTCCATTGGCCCATTAGGGACTCCCCTAGCTCCAAAACCGCTATTTCCATACCTTTGGGCCACCGCGCATGCGCAGAATGCCGATATTTCAACCCCACACCCAGCCCATCAGATGCTCCTTCACGAATGCTTCACATCGATACCTCACTCGACCCCACTGGACCAGTAGTCAATCTCCTAGCTCCAAAAAGGCTATTTTCATACCCTTTGGCCTCCGCGCATGCGCAGAATGCCGATAGTTCAACCCCGCGCCCAGCCCATCAGATGCCCCTTCATCTAACCTTCAATTTGATACCTCACTCGACCCCATCGGACCCTTAGGGGCTCCCCTAGCTCCAAAAAGGCTACTTTCATACCCTTCGGCCGCCGCGCATGCGCAGAATGACGATATTTCAACCCCACACCCAGCCCATTAGATGCTCCTTCACCTAACCTTCACTTTGATACCTCACTCGACCCCATCGCGCATGAATACATTTTTTTTTTTTTTTTTTTTGCCGGAACTTTTTTTTTGCCCGAACATGCCCGAACATGCCGTCCACCTCCCACACACTAAAACCGGCCGCCATCTTATCCCACCTCCCACACTAAAACAGGCCGCCATCTTGTCCCACCTCCCACACAACACAAATACGGGCCGCCATCTTGTCCCACCTCCCACACAACACACTAAAACGGACCGCCATCTTGTCCCACCTCCCACACGACACTAAAACAGGCCGCCATCTTGTCCCACCTCCCACACGACACTAAAACCCGCCGCCATCTTGTCCCACCTCCCACACGACACTAAAACCGGCCGCCATCTTGTCCCACCTCCCACACAACACACAAAAACACACAAATACGGCCCGCCATCTTGTCCCACCTCCCACACAACACACTAAAACCAACTGCCATCTTGTCCCACCTCCCACACGACACTAAAACAGGCCGCCATCTTGTCCCACCTCCCACACGACACTAAAACCGGCCGCCATCTTGTCCCACCTCCCACACGACACTAAAACCAGCCGCTATCTTGTCCCACCTCCCACAGTCCCTCACGCGCACATCCACAATTATGACGTCACCACCAAGCGCAGTCAAACTACATTCTCGCATTTGATTGGTCAATATTTCACAATTGACCTCTATGACCTCTACATCCGGGGGAAATGTGACTTATTTTACTCGCTGTATACTACTATTGTAATGTATACTTATTCTTCCCGAGTGAAAAAATATTTGAGAGGTGTCAGAAGGCAACCAATATACAATTATAGAGCGTTCACCTCACATGATAATCAATGCATGTTGAGACACAAAGGAAGTCTCGAGTACAGTACGCCTTCAGTACTGCGGTCATATTGGTTTTCCTATATATACGGAACAGCTGATTTTGGCTCGTTGAAGAAAGATTTGTCAGATCATTGACTCCTTCGTTATACATGTGCGAAAACTAATACCGAATCTTGGTTCTTCGATACTCTTCATCGTGAAAACCCAATCTGCCGGGAGGGAACATACGTTGTAACATCTTCTGATAGCTCAAGGTCTCAGGAAGTCCCGTCACATCAAAGCGTTCTGATTTCTATGCCGTCAATACATTAAATACAATCACTTATATATCTGACCATATATAGCATCAGAGAAAACACACAAAATCAATTTTTTGGTATACGTAAATTGCCGAATCGATGGACATCATGAAAGAGCTTTGTCATCGGCCAGATCAAGGAAAGAGTGTTTCTACATCCTTTATATGCCACGGCGTTCTCAAGATTCTAAATGTGTTGAGACAAGCTGCAATAGTACATCGCTTCTTAATACTCGGGTATTCACAGACGGTAGTTGAGACGGAATGACACTTAATGTACGTCCATTTATGTCCCTTTTCCTTGAAAGGAGAGGTAGTTACCTTCTTTCTATTGTCTTGGAATTTCAATCAAGATTTACGGTTGCAGATATTACACTTGATACATATCTCGATAAATGTAAAATGATGCCATAACTTCCCATTAACAAAAGCAAATGTTTGGAAAACGCTGAGCAATGTATTGGTGCTTAGCAGTCATGGAAGATGTGTGGTAAAGATATAGACAACGTTAGAAATGCCAACTGTATTGGAATATACGGCAAATGTATGTGAATTTTCTGATGCAGTATATGAAGATGACACACAGGATGTAGGGATGGCCTGTATCCAATGAGATTGATATGTGGGTCATAAATGCCTCTTTTGGTTAATATGTTATGCTGATGTCCGAAAGTGAGATTCTGGTCAAGAATAACTGAATGTAGGTACAATATATGGTCATTGGACGTTGTTACATAGAACTGAAGCACAAAAGGTGTAGACAGTGTTGCATGAATTGATACGTGTTAACCCTATCTTGCCTGGGCTTTTTGTTAGCAGTCCAGGCCTGAAGGGGTCGTTTCGGCACCCCTAAATATTTTTGTTTACCCCTTGAGCTAGTGAGCTGAAATTCGAATATGGCCGCTCTGATGACGTCACAGTGCCCATTTTGTCGATTTTTCGGTCAGATAATTTTCCCCGAAGAAAAGTAGGAATTTTGAAGAATATGACTTCAATATGATAGCCTAAAAAGTCACGGAGGATCAGCTTTCATTTTTTTGCTGTTGCGGAGATAGGGGATAAAGTTTGGTACAGAGGCTATAATGGCTCCCCCCAGGCCAGGTAGGGTTAAACGTGATACATTATGAAATCTATTGATGGACAACAGAAACGGTGTGTAGAAAGTCTAAAGCTGTCATGGAAATTGATTAAGAGATAACAGATTTCTGAGCCATCTAATCCACTGATATTTGAAATGCCGGTAACAGATGGTGTTTCAGATAGACAAAATGCTCAAGTTTGATTTTGGTAATTTCAAAAGTGACGTAAAACAGCATCGACTGACGTTTGAAATATGGGCTTTCTTCTGTTTTTTGACTTATTTGTATACATTGTAGCAAGGATTTATGACTACTGAGATAAAAAATCTAATATATAACACATATATTAGACACATGTAATCTAATATATGACATATATATTAGACACATAATCTAATATATGATACATATATTAGACACATGTAATCTAATATATGACACATATATTAGACACATAATCTAATATATGATACATATATTAGATACATGTAATCTAATATATGACGCATATATTAGACACATATAATCTAATATATGATACATACATTTCGATGTAATATTACGGCAGATATGGTGACTTTGAATACATTATATTCATTTTGGTTCAAGATATCGTATTGTAGAATCCATTCTAAAATGTTTAAGAAAAAGCCAAAAATCATGTACATATAGTAAAATGAAAATGGATATTGCTCTCATCCATATCAATCATATTCATATGTGGGTAAAGGGCTTGTTTGACATTAATTTGACTTTATTGCTTGAAAAAATCACTCCGATAAAATCCCAAATTGAATCATCAGCTATGCATCTTGTAATATCCGTTCCTTATCTTGGACTTGCTATCAAAGAACCAGAACAAGTTCAAGTGAAAGAACTTTCTAGAGTAAAAAGGTAATGGGAAAAGTATTAAATATCATCAATCTTGAATATTTATATAACCGACACTTCCTATACTGAAACGAATGAATTTGTACGATTAATTACGGTTTCATTTTCATTCGATATCAGCTAAAGGGATATTTCAAGTCATTCACTGATGAACATATTTCCTTTCAAGGAGAAACATGCTGTTCTCTCGTAAGGTACAAGCATGTTTTCACAAACATAATTAATTGTTTTCCTTGAAATGAGCACAGGTGCATACTGAGGTGGGTTAAAACACAGGACTCGGATGATGAATCTGTCCAAACTATAGAAATCTTACTGTAATTTCAGTGATCTTCTTTTTCTGTTTGTTCGGTCATGTATGATTCTATGGTTGTCTTCCTGATGTCAGATAGGACAATCACTGTTGATACATGTATATAATGTTATGACAAATTTCTACCAGGGTGGGTAACCATGCCTTCTCTGTCCGTATGGGTAAGCTAGCTATGTCTGGATGTCCCAAAATGTGCTACTTACTCATTGGAAGTCTCCAAACCTGAGAAGAGAACCTATTTACTCTCAGAGAGTCCTAGTATGAATTCCCTATAATTCATCACATGTGGTGCGCCGATAAAGCGGATTCACTCACGCGGATTCACAATTTGTATATCCTGAAACTCACTACCCCGATGTCTAATTAGCGTCAAATTAGTTCGAGAACCCACAACTCAGGGAAAATGTCTTTTTATTACTATTATTGAAATTGCAAGAACTTGTTTCTATTATTGCAAATATAAGCTCTGTATGCGATATTATTCCAATGATGTCACCACATCTTGTTTTTCGAGGAATATATTCTCCGAGAAGTTACGATTTCCCCCAACTCGTCATCAATGCCAGTGTGGGAGCTATGGTGTAATACGTGGCTTGATGGGTATGATACAACATATTCCTTTCCTTCTTCTCTCTCGAGGAGTTATAGTATATTCAGGATGGTGTCCAATACTTCCCTCAGTATCGGACTCTATATCCATTCTCCCAGTACAACTTCATGTGCCATCCAATAATAACATCACAAAAGTTGCCACATCGCTCGCTCGTAACTTCGATCAGTTGCCCCATATAGCCTAGATTTTGGCTATAAATGTAATAGAGACGCCTTTCATGATATATCTTGTGGGAAGAACGGAAAAGAACAGTTAGTCTCAAGTTTATGTGTCTTGGCACGTATATATATCTATCTGTAAATCTAACAAGTTTATCTAGGATGCTTTTCTAGGTGAATGGAATCAATTGCTTTTATCGTTATGTCACCTAAATAACATGTATCTGTGCCTATCTATAGTAGACTCCAGGGCCATTGTAAAGAATGTTTATCAATCCCCATATTATGTTTGGGTCTAGTCCGCTATGTAGATTTTGGGTATAGATATACAGAGGCTACGGCAAATCGTGAAGAAGTCTCGGGACCAAACGTCTAGACTTCAGAATCTCCTTTGGATTCACTCGGACAATTCAGAGACAGAACTAGGGTTTCCGTACGTGCTAAACCATCCGCTTTATGAGCTCTTTGGGATAAGATGTAGGTTCCTTCCCCTTAGATGCTAACAGGAAATCCTCAGGTCCAAGTAATTAAATATGTTTTGCATGGAAGGTGGTATCTAGCATTGGTGCTGTGATCCTGCGTTCACATAGTCCTATAAAGGGCTTTCATCAAATGGATTAGCTACAAGGCCGTTTACCTTGTTCGTGAGAGACCAAACGTGCTATATCCGGTAAGCAATAGACTTTAATGGAACACGCAGATCAATCTCCAAGTCACATAGAACCAAAATGATCGTCTCTGTCTAATTTACGTGGTGAGGATATAGATTGTCAGTTTACTCTCATTGTATCTTATTGTCAGCAAGACAGACTGAGAATCTTCGTCCTTTATTTTTTTCTTTTTTTCAAAAAATTACTAGGTCTTGGTCTCAAAACATAGTGAAAACATGTGAAAAGCCCAAGCAATGCCTCATGCGCTGCATGGTGGTCGCCTTTGAAGTTGATCAAGATTTCCCCTGCCTGCAGAAATTGTCTAGCTTCTTCGTATCAGTTTCCATATTAAATGCTTCCTATACATTGATTGAGAAATTTTATATATCGGAGTAACACTATATGACGATAACTTTGGCTTGCAATCGTTAATTTTTTCTCCTAACAACATTACAAAGTATATTTAATCTTCTACAGTAAAGAAATATTTGAGAGGTGTCAAAAGGCAACCAATATACAATTATTGAGCATCCACCTCAGACAATCAATGCATATTGAGACACAAAGGAAGTCTCAAGTATACGGTACGCCTGCAGTACTGCGGTCATATTGGTTTTCCTGTATACGGAACGGCTGCTTTTGGCTCGTTGAAGAAAGATGTGCCAGATCATTGAATCCTTTGTGATATATGTCCTTAAGATTGGCTGTTCGATACCCTTCGGTGTGGGCAACCAATCTACAGGGAGAGAGCAGACGCTCTAACATCTCCTGATGTCTGGAGGTCTTCATAAGTCCCTTCACATCAAAGCGTTCTGATTTCTACGCCGACAAGACGTTAAATACAACCACTTTTATCTCTGACTATATACAACATCAGGGAAAACGCCCAAAATCAATTTCTGTGTATACATCAATTGCCGAATCTATGGACAGGATGAAAGAGCTTTGTCATCGGCGAGATCAAGGAAATACTGTTTCTACATCCTTTATATGACCATCGCATTCTCAAGATTCTAAATGCGTTTTACCTTCATCGTTATTTTTAATTTATTTTTACTGTTATTTAACCTCAGATATATTAGCTCGGTAGAGCTAGCGTTGCAAATATTGTAATTCTGAGTATAAATAAAGTTTGTATTGTATTGTATTGTATTGTTGAGACAAGCAGCAATATTACATCGCTTTTTAATGTTTCCGTATTCACAGAAGGTAGTTAAGACTGAATGACACTTATTGTACGTCCATTTATGTCTGGTTTGCGCAAAAGGAGAGGCGTTTACCTCGTTTTTATTGTCTTGTAATTTCAGTTAAGTTTTAGGATTGCAGATATTACACTTGACACATATCTTGATGAATGTATAATAATGCTATAACTTCCCATTAGCAAAAGCAAATGTTTGCCAAACGGTGAGTAATGTATTGGTGCTTAACTCATAGAAGATGTGTGGCAAAGGTATAAGCAACTTAAGATATTCCAACTGTATTGGAATATGCGGCAAATGTATGTGAATTTTCTGATGTAAGATGAAGATGACACACGGGATGCGGGGATTGCCTGTTTCCAATGAGACGGATATGTGGATCATAAATGCCCCTCTTGGTAAATATGTTATGTCAATCTCCGAAGGTGAAGTTCTGGTCAAGAATAAGTGAACGTAGGGATAATATATGGTCAATGGACGAGGTTAAATAGAACTGAAGCACAAAAGTTGTAGACAGAGTGGCATTAATTGATGTATGTTAATTGTGACACATTATGAAATCTATTGATGGACACTAGTATAGATAGGATGTATAGAAAATCTTTAATGTCAACAAAACGGCTGTCATGAGCATTGATTTTGACATAGCAGATTTCTGAAGATTCAAATCGATTGATATTTGAAACGTCGGTAACATACGAAAAAAATACGTTAGTGAAGCCAAAAACTTAAGTTATTATCAATATATAATGATATATACAATATATCAAAAGCATATAGGTATTCCAATTTGTACTAATTGTTCACCCATTTTGGCTGGCCTATATCTGTTCTCTTATGAATACGGCCTCCACTCGAAGTTTCTCAAATTTGACGATATATATCACATGCTGATAGCAAAAATACGTGCGTAGCGTGCCAGATCTTTATGGCGATTCGTTTCGTAACTTGTGTCTAATTCCGCCTAACCCGGGGCTAGGGGCCGTATGAACCTATATAGTTCAAGATCCTCATAGTGTTCATATGAACAGCCACAATCAAAGCGCGACTGAGATACATCATACTCTAGATAACGACTTTACAATGTATATCATATGGATTAAGAATACAGATCAGCAATACGGATTTGATATTTTTGAAACATCATGATGTCTTGCTGGCATCAATGAAAACTGTTGACCGCTTCTGTCTTGCAGAAAATTAGCCTAGTTTTCTGTATACAATGATTTATCCTTTAATTTGGTGCTAATGTTATTATAAGAATTAGGACGTTGGATTATGGACGCGGAAATTCTTTCATGGACGACGGCTGAATAATGAATGACGGAAAGGACGTTTGTATTTAATTTTGCACAAAAAGTTGTGTTTAAAACAGACAAAATACTCAAGAGTGATCTTGGTAACTTCAAAAGAGACGTAAACCACTAAAGGGACTAACGCTTGAAATGTGGGCTTTCGTCTGTTTGTGAGCTTTTCGTATACATATTATCTAGGGTTTATTACTACTTTGATGGAAAATATCTAATATATGACACCTTGAACCAAAATAATATTTCGATGTAATATCGGGGCAAATATGGTGACTTTGAAAACATCAGATTCGTTTTGGTTTAAGATATATTTTAGAATCCATGCTAAAATGTATAAGAAACAGCCAAAAACAGACGAAATCCCAATTTCAAACGTCAGTCGACGATGTTCTACGTCATTTTTGACTCTGAGCATTAACCCCACAGGACGTGGGTATTTTGTCTGTACGAAACAGAGCTTGTAAACAAAATTGAGCAGAATTAAACAAAATGTTTTTTTGGATTTACTTATGTAACACCTAATGCAGTTTCTCCTTTTTTTGTAACATTGCCCCTCTTTTGGTTAATATGTTATGCTGATGTCCGAAAGTGAGATTCTGGTCAAGAATAACTGAATGTAGGTACAATATATGGTCATTGGACGTTGTTACATAGAACTGAAGCACAAAAGGTGTAGACAGTGTTGCATGAATTGATACGTGTTAACCCTATCTTGCCTGGGCTTTTTGTTAGCAGTCCAGGCCTGAAGGGGTCGTTTCGGCACCCCTAAATATTTTTGTTTACCCCTTGAGCTAGTGAGCTGAAATTCGAATATGGCCGCTCTGATGACGTCACAGTGCCCATTTTGTCGATTTTTCGGTCAGATAATTTTCCCCGAAGAAAAGTAGGAATTTTGAAGAATATGACTTCAATATGATAGCCTAAAAAGTCACGGAGGATCAGCTTTCATTTTTTTGCTGTTGCGGAGATAGGGGATAAAGTTTGGTACAGAGGCTATAATGGCTCCCCCCAGGCCAGGTAGGGTTAAACGTGATACATTATGAAATCTATTGATGGACAACAGAAACGGTGTGTAGAAAGTCTAAAGCTGTCATGGAAATTGATTAAGAGATAACAGATTTCTGAGCCATCTAATCCACTGATATTTGAAATGCCGGTAACAGATGGTGTTTCAGATAGACAAAATGCTCAAGTTTGATTTTGGTAATTTCAAAAGTGACGTAAAACAGCATCGACTGACGTTTGAAATATGGGCTTTCTTCTGTTTTTTGACTTATTTGTATACATTGTAGCAAGGATTTATGACTACTGAGATAAAAAATCTAATATATAACACATATATTAGACACATGTAATCTAATATATGACATATATATTAGACACATAATCTAATATATGATACATATATTAGACACATGTAATCTAATATATGACACATATATTAGACACATAATCTAATATATGATACATATATTAGATACATGTAATCTAATATATGACGCATATATTAGACACATATAATCTAATATATGATACATACATTTCGATGTAATATTACGGCAGATATGGTGACTTTGAATACATTATATTCATTTTGGTTCAAGATATCGTATTGTAGAATCCATTCTAAAATGTTTAAGAAAAAGCCAAAAATCATGTACATATAGTAAAATGAAAATGGATATTGCTCTCATCCATATCAATCATATTCATATGTGGGTAAAGGGCTTGTTTGACATTAATTTGACTTTATTGCTTGAAAAAATCACTCCGATAAAATCCCAAATTGAATCATCAGCTATGCATCTTGTAATATCCGTTCCTTATCTTGGACTTGCTATCAAAGAACCAGAACAAGTTCAAGTGAAAGAACTTTCTAGAGTAAAAAGGTAATGGGAAAAGTATTAAATATCATCAATCTTGAATATTTATATAACCGACACTTCCTATACTGAAACGAATGAATTTGTACGATTAATTACGGTTTCATTTTCATTCGATATCAGCTAAAGGGATATTTCAAGTCATTCACTGATGAACATATTTCCTTTCAAGGAGAAACATGCTGTTCTCTCGTAAGGTACAAGCATGTTTTCACAAACATAATTAATTGTTTTCCTTGAAATGAGCACAGGTGCATACTGAGGTGGGTTAAAACACAGGACTCGGATGATGAATCTGTCCAAACTATAGAAATCTTACTGTAATTTCAGTGATCTTCTTTTTCTGTTTGTTCGGTCATGTATGATTCTATGGTTGTCTTCCTGATGTCAGATAGGACAATCACTGTTGATACATGTATATAATGTTATGACAAATTTCTACCAGGGTGGGTAACCATGCCTTCTCTGTCCGTATGGGTAAGCTAGCTATGTCTGGATGTCCCAAAATGTGCTACTTACTCATTGGAAGTCTCCAAACCTGAGAAGAGAACCTATTTACTCTCAGAGAGTCCTAGTATGAATTCCCTATAATTCATCACATGTGGTGCGCCGATAAAGCGGATTCACTCACGCGGATTCACAATTTGTATATCCTGAAACTCACTACCCCGATGTCTAATTAGCGTCAAATTAGTTCGAGAACCCACAACTCAGGGAAAATGTCTTTTTATTACTATTATTGAAATTGCAAGAACTTGTTTCTATTATTGCAAATATAAGCTCTGTATGCGATATTATTCCAATGATGTCACCACATCTTGTTTTTCGAGGAATATATTCTCCGAGAAGTTACGATTTCCCCCAACTCGTCATCAATGCCAGTGTGGGAGCTATGGTGTAATACGTGGCTTGATGGGTATGATACAACATATTCCTTTCCTTCTTCTCTCTCGAGGAGTTATAGTATATTCAGGATGGTGTCCAATACTTCCCTCAGTATCGGACTCTATATCCATTCTCCCAGTACAACTTCATGTGCCATCCAATAATAACATCACAAAAGTTGCCACATCGCTCGCTCGTAACTTCGATCAGTTGCCCCATATAGCCTAGATTTTGGCTATAAATGTAATAGAGACGCCTTTCATGATATATCTTGTGGGAAGAACGGAAAAGAACAGTTAGTCTCAAGTTTATGTGTCTTGGCACGTATATATATCTATCTGTAAATCTAACAAGTTTATCTAGGATGCTTTTCTAGGTGAATGGAATCAATTGCTTTTATCGTTATGTCACCTAAATAACATGTATCTGTGCCTATCTATAGTAGACTCCAGGGCCATTGTAAAGAATGTTTATCAATCCCCATATTATGTTTGGGTCTAGTCCGCTATGTAGATTTTGGGTATAGATATACAGAGGCTACGGCAAATCGTGAAGAAGTCTCGGGACCAAACGTCTAGACTTCAGAATCTCCTTTGGATTCACTCGGACAATTCAGAGACAGAACTAGGGTTTCCGTACGTGCTAAACCATCCGCTTTATGAGCTCTTTGGGATAAGATGTAGGTTCCTTCCCCTTAGATGCTAACAGGAAATCCTCAGGTCCAAGTAATTAAATATGTTTTGCATGGAAGGTGGTATCTAGCATTGGTGCTGTGATCCTGCGTTCACATAGTCCTATAAAGGGCTTTCATCAAATGGATTAGCTACAAGGCCGTTTACCTTGTTCGTGAGAGACCAAACGTGCTATATCCGGTAAGCAATAGACTTTAATGGAACACGCAGATCAATCTCCAAGTCACATAGAACCAAAATGATCGTCTCTGTCTAATTTACGTGGTGAGGATATAGATTGTCAGTTTACTCTCATTGTATCTTATTGTCAGCAAGACAGACTGAGAATCTTCGTCCTTTATTTTTTTCTTTTTTTCAAAAAATTACTAGGTCTTGGTCTCAAAACATAGTGAAAACATGTGAAAAGCCCAAGCAATGCCTCATGCGCTGCATGGTGGTCGCCTTTGAAGTTGATCAAGATTTCCCCTGCCTGCAGAAATTGTCTAGCTTCTTCGTATCAGTTTCCATATTAAATGCTTCCTATACATTGATTGAGAAATTTTATATATCGGAGTAACACTATATGACGATAACTTTGGCTTGCAATCGTTAATTTTTTCTCCTAACAACATTACAAAGTATATTTAATCTTCTACAGTAAAGAAATATTTGAGAGGTGTCAAAAGGCAACCAATATACAATTATTGAGCATCCACCTCAGACAATCAATGCATATTGAGACACAAAGGAAGTCTCAAGTATACGGTACGCCTGCAGTACTGCGGTCATATTGGTTTTCCTGTATACGGAACGGCTGCTTTTGGCTCGTTGAAGAAAGATGTGCCAGATCATTGAATCCTTTGTGATATATGTCCTTAAGATTGGCTGTTCGATACCCTTCGGTGTGGGCAACCAATCTACAGGGAGAGAGCAGACGCTCTAACATCTCCTGATGTCTGGAGGTCTTCATAAGTCCCTTCACATCAAAGCGTTCTGATTTCTACGCCGACAAGACGTTAAATACAACCACTTTTATCTCTGACTATATACAACATCAGGGAAAACGCCCAAAATCAATTTCTGTGTATACATCAATTGCCGAATCTATGGACAGGATGAAAGAGCTTTGTCATCGGCGAGATCAAGGAAATACTGTTTCTACATCCTTTATATGACCATCGCATTCTCAAGATTCTAAATGCGTTTTACCTTCATCGTTATTTTTAATTTATTTTTACTGTTATTTAACCTCAGATATATTAGCTCGGTAGAGCTAGCGTTGCAAATATTGTAATTCTGAGTATAAATAAAGTTTGTATTGTATTGTATTGTATTGTTGAGACAAGCAGCAATATTACATCGCTTTTTAATGTTTCCGTATTCACAGAAGGTAGTTAAGACTGAATGACACTTATTGTACGTCCATTTATGTCTGGTTTGCGCAAAAGGAGAGGCGTTTACCTCGTTTTTATTGTCTTGTAATTTCAGTTAAGTTTTAGGATTGCAGATATTACACTTGACACATATCTTGATGAATGTATAATAATGCTATAACTTCCCATTAGCAAAAGCAAATGTTTGCCAAACGGTGAGTAATGTATTGGTGCTTAACTCATAGAAGATGTGTGGCAAAGGTATAAGCAACTTAAGATATTCCAACTGTATTGGAATATGCGGCAAATGTATGTGAATTTTCTGATGTAAGATGAAGATGACACACGGGATGCGGGGATTGCCTGTTTCCAATGAGACGGATATGTGGATCATAAATGCCCCTCTTGGTAAATATGTTATGTCAATCTCCGAAGGTGAAGTTCTGGTCAAGAATAAGTGAACGTAGGGATAATATATGGTCAATGGACGAGGTTAAATAGAACTGAAGCACAAAAGTTGTAGACAGAGTGGCATTAATTGATGTATGTTAATTGTGACACATTATGAAATCTATTGATGGACACTAGTATAGATAGGATGTATAGAAAATCTTTAATGTCAACAAAACGGCTGTCATGAGCATTGATTTTGACATAGCAGATTTCTGAAGATTCAAATCGATTGATATTTGAAACGTCGGTAACATACGAAAAAAATACGTTAGTGAAGCCAAAAACTTAAGTTATTATCAATATATAATGATATATACAATATATCAAAAGCATATAGGTATTCCAATTTGTACTAATTGTTCACCCATTTTGGCTGGCCTATATCTGTTCTCTTATGAATACGGCCTCCACTCGAAGTTTCTCAAATTTGACGATATATATCACATGCTGATAGCAAAAATACGTGCGTAGCGTGCCAGATCTTTATGGCGATTCGTTTCGTAACTTGTGTCTAATTCCGCCTAACCCGGGGCTAGGGGCCGTATGAACCTATATAGTTCAAGATCCTCATAGTGTTCATATGAACAGCCACAATCAAAGCGCGACTGAGATACATCATACTCTAGATAACGACTTTACAATGTATATCATATGGATTAAGAATACAGATCAGCAATACGGATTTGATATTTTTGAAACATCATGATGTCTTGCTGGCATCAATGAAAACTGTTGACCGCTTCTGTCTTGCAGAAAATTAGCCTAGTTTTCTGTATACAATGATTTATCCTTTAATTTGGTGCTAATGTTATTATAAGAATTAGGACGTTGGATTATGGACGCGGAAATTCTTTCATGGACGACGGCTGAATAATGAATGACGGAAAGGACGTTTGTATTTAATTTTGCACAAAAAGTTGTGTTTAAAACAGACAAAATACTCAAGAGTGATCTTGGTAACTTCAAAAGAGACGTAAACCACTAAAGGGACTAACGCTTGAAATGTGGGCTTTCGTCTGTTTGTGAGCTTTTCGTATACATATTATCTAGGGTTTATTACTACTTTGATGGAAAATATCTAATATATGACACCTTGAACCAAAATAATATTTCGATGTAATATCGGGGCAAATATGGTGACTTTGAAAACATCAGATTCGTTTTGGTTTAAGATATATTTTAGAATCCATGCTAAAATGTATAAGAAACAGCCAAAAACAGACGAAATCCCAATTTCAAACGTCAGTCGACGATGTTCTACGTCATTTTTGACTCTGAGCATTAACCCCACAGGACGTGGGTATTTTGTCTGTACGAAACAGAGCTTGTAAACAAAATTGAGCAGAATTAAACAAAATGTTTTTTTGGATTTACTTATGTAACACCTAATGCAGTTTCTCCTTTTTTTGTAACATTGCCCCTGTATTATTGCTTCTACAGCGGATATGCTATTCATCTCATTTGCCTCATTCACCCATCTTGCAGTTGTTTTCTATTATAAATATTCAGAAGTTAATTTGTTTCAGTGAAATCCCCATAAGATTCCAATTTTCGGTCTTCTCTCTAAAATGATGTAGAAATGGTAAAAAAATGATATTGCTCTCATTAATATCAATCATATTCATATTGCATGAAGAGCTGTTTAACATTAATTTCGCCTTATTGCTTGAAACAAAAAACATCCAGATTGCACCGTCGGTTATGCATCCTGTAATATCCGTTTCTCATCTAGGATTTGAGACTATCATATCTTTAGCATATCAAGTTCCAAATGAACGAACTTGATTTCTAGAGCAAAAAAGTAATGGAGAAAGTATTAAATATAGTCAATCTTTAATATTTATAAACAAACGATTCCTATAATGAAACGAATGCATCCTCATGTATTTTAGTGAATTTGTAGAATTTACGATTTATTATGGTTTCTTTTACAATCGATATCAGCTAAAGGAACCTGTAATGTTATTCACTGATGAACATATTTCCTCTCGCGGAGGAACAAGCTGTTCTTTCCGTAAGGTACAAGCATGTTTTCACAAACAGCATAATTATTTACTATCCGTGAAATGAGCACATGTGGATTAGCTACAAAGTAAGCAAGCACTTACAAACATCCAAGTTGAACACACGTTTTCGCCCTGCATATTATACAACAAGGTACGTGACAACTTTCCCACCATCTTATCCATCACTTACCCAAAGCATTCCTACCACCTCGCCCATAACACACCCTTCAAGAGCGCACCAGCTCATCCAGGTCTCACCCACCATTTAGCCATTATTTCCCAACCACCACGCCGACCACTTACCCACCGCCATCCACCATAGGTTGAAAGTATCAAACAACTGCCGCCATCTTAATTCACTAACTCATGTGTTATAATACAGAACTCGCATGATGAATCCGTCCAACCTATAGAAATCTTACTATAATTTTAGTGATCATCTCTGTCGGTTTGTCCTAGATATAATTTTATGGTTGTCTTCCTGGTGTCAGAGAGGTCAATTAGTATTAATAAATAATTTACATTAATAGCTAAATGTTGTGGCATTTTCTACCAGGGTTGTTGGCTAGGGCTCCTCTACCCTCCTGTATAGGCTAGTTCTGTCTGGGCCTCTTGGATAAGTATGTGCCACCTTTCATTTAGATCTCTACAGTGGAAACCTGCGAAGGAAGCCCACTCACCCAGGGATTCGTATCGTGAAGCTCATATAAATCGAAAGATGTGGTTCGCCGAAAGTGCCGATTCACTTACTCGGATTCACAAATTATGAAACTCGCTACTGCGATGTTTAATTTGGGTCAAATTAGTTCAAGAAGCCTCAAGAACTTGTTTTTATTATTGCAAATGTAAAATCTACATGCGATAGTATTCCAATGATATCACCACAAATTGTACCTCGAGGAATTTATTCTCTGAAAATTTACGAATTCCCACAACTCGTCACGGCCAGTACCGGGATTATGTATAATATTTGGCCTGGTGGATATGATACAACATATCCCCTCTCTTCTTCTCTCTTCAGGAGTTATATTATATTCAGCGTGGTGTCCAACACTTCCCCCCAGTTTTTGTCTCTTTATCCATTCTCCCAGTAGATCACCTTGATGTGCCATCCAATACCAACATCAACAAATCTGCTACATCACTCGCTCGTATAACTCCGCTCAATTGCGCTATATAGCCTTTTGGCTACAAATGTAATAGAGACACCCTCATAATATCTTGTAAGAAGAACGAAATGAAAAGTTAGTCTAAGGTTTATATGTTTTGGCACGTATATCTGTCAGTAAGTCTAACAAGTTTATCTGGGATGCCATCCTGGGTGAATGGAATCGATTGCTTTTATCGTTATGTCGTCTGAATAACATGTATCTGTACCTCTCTATAGTAGACTCCAAGTCCAATGTATAGAAATTTGATCAATCCCCATATTATGTTTGGGTCTAGTCCGCTATATAGATGTTGGGTAGATATGCAGACGCTACGGCAAATCCTGACGACGTCTCGGGACCAACCGTCTAGACTCCCGGATCACCTTTGGATTCAGGTGGACAATTCAGAGATAGAAATACGGCTTCCGTACGTGCTAAACCGTCCGCTTTATGAGCTCTTTGAGATAAGAAGTAGGCAACTTCCTCTTAGATGATAAAAGGAAATCCTCAGGTCGAAGAAATCAAACACGTTTTGCATGAAAGGCGGTATCTATCATTGTTGCTGTGATCCTGTGTTCACATGGTTATATAAAGGGCTTGCATCAAATGAATTAGCTACAACACTGTTTACTTGTTCGTGAGAGGCCAACCGTGCTATATCCGGAAAGCAATAGACTTTAATAGAACAGGCAATTCTCCAAGTAACACAGAACCAACATTTTAGTCTCTGTCTAATTCCATGATGGGGATAGCTCGGGTGTTTACTCCCCCTGGTATGTCTTATTGTCAGCAAGACAGACTGAGCTTCTTCGTTCTTTCTCCCCAGAAATCCACTTTCATAGCTTCTAATAATATTGGTTAGAGTATTGTCAAAAATCACTCGATATTGGCTTCAAAACATCGTGATAACATGTGAAAATTTTAACCAATGTTGCATGTTCTGCGTGGTGGTCGGTTTATAGATGCAGCACGCATCTAAGCTATACGAAAGCTCAATCAAATTGCCTCTCGTGTGCTGCCCTTTGTGTTTTTCATATAATCTGCATTAAGATTAACGCCTGTAGGCGTCAACAAAAAATGACCTCGATTTTCTAAAGGCACAAAAGGCTGTTGGCAACTACCATGTTTCTTTGTCGACTTTCAGCCCTCGGGCATCTGGACATCGTATGTCTCAGTGTAATCAAATGATGTTTGAATATCAATATTTCCCAATATGTGCAAACTCTGTCTTGGCCTGCCTTGGCCTATTCTACTTTTAACGAGTTTATAAATGAGTCTTTCAGACTTAGGTTCAGTACCAGTAGTGGGTAGAGGGCAGATTTCGACTAATTTCACCCGGATGTAACTATGACGTCACAACTGGTTGGTTTTGTAACGAGGGTTTTGATTGGTTGAATTGTAAGTGTGAGGTTGAATTTGATTGGTTGAGGTGTGGTCCCTGTTGTAAAGCAAGATGGTGGGTGTCGGCCCTGTTGTAAAGCAAGATGGCGGCTTGGTTCGGGCATGTTCGGGCATGTTCGGGCAAAAAAAAAGTTCCGGCAAAAAAAAAAAAAAAAAAATGTATTCATGCGCGGTGATGCGGTTTGGCCGTGGTTTTGGCGGTGATTCGGTCTCGGGAAAAAGCTTCCGCGGAGAAAAAGTAGTCCCTAGATAAAATGGTCCGATGGGGTCGAGTGAGGTATCAAAGTGAAGGTTAGGTGAAGGAGCATCTAATGGGCTGGGTGTGGGGTTGAAATATCGTCATTCTGCGCATGCGCGGCGGCCGAAGGGTATGAAAATAGCCTTTTTGGAGCTAGGGGAGCCCCTAAGGGTCCGATGGGGTCGAGTGAGGTATCAAATTGAAGGTTAGGTGAAGGGGCATCTGATGGGCTGGGCGCGGGGTTGAACTATCGGCATTCTGCGCATGCGCGGAGGCCAAAGGGTATGAAAATAGCCTTTTTGGAGCTAGGAGATTGACTACTGGTCCAGTGGGGTCGAGTGAGGTATCGATGTGAAGCATTCGTGAAGGGGCATCTGATGGGCTGGGTGTGGGGTTGAAATATCGGCATTCTGCGCATGCGCGGTGGCCTAAGGGTATGGAAATAGCGGTTTTGGAGCTAGGGGAGTCCCTAATGGGCCAATGGAGTCGTATGAGGTATCAAAGTGAAGCATTCGTGAAGGGGCATCTGATGGACTGGGTGTGGGGTTGAACTATCGGCATTCTGCGCATGCGTGGTGGCCCAAGGGTATGTAAATAGCCGTGTTGGAGCTAGGGGAGCCCGTAATGGACCAATGGGGTCGAGTGAGGTATCAAAGTGAAGCATTCGTGAAGGGGCATCTGATGGGCTGGATATGGGGTTGAACTATCGGCATTCTGCGCATGCGCGATGGCCCAAGGGTATGAAAATAGCCGTGTTTTGAGAGCTAGGGCAGCCCCTAATGGACCAATGGGGTCGAGTGAGGTATCAAAGTGAAGCTTATGTCAAGGGGGCATCTGATGGGCTGGGTGTGGGGTTGAACTATCGGCATTCTGCGCATGCGCGGTGGCCCAAGTGTATGAAAATAGCCGTGTTGGGATGTAGGGGAGCCCCTAATGCACCAATGGGGTCGAGTGAGGTATCTAAGTGAAGCATTCGTGAAGGGGCATCTGATGGGATGGGTGTGCGGTAGGAATATCATTCTGCGCATGCGCAGATGCAATACGGAGGTCTCGTCCAATCAGAAGCGAGTATTTCAAATCCGTCCCAGAGCTCTCGTCAATCAGAAGCGAGTATTTTGATCCGGTGCATTATGGGACATATCCAAGATGGCGGCACGTATGTTCAAGATGGCGGCACATCCGGTGTCGAAAACTGGCCATTTTGTCGGATGTGGTCACTCAGTGTCGAAAACTGGACCCTGTATGACGTCACTTCCGGGTTTTTCACTAAAAAACTACCTCCAAACATAGAAGAGTTCCACATGTTTCCCCTTACACGTCCGTATGGTCAACCGCCGGCACCTTTTCCCGCCCCGCCCCGCAGCGCGCGCGCGCGGGTTCTCCGGCAGTGTGCGCGCGCGCGCGGGACAAAAGGTCACATCCAAGTGACAATGTTGCGGCATCGATATAGTCAGAGCTTGAGCACAAAAAAGGGGATTCTAGATGAACCTGGGAAAGATGGGCAGTTCCATTTGGACCAATCAGCTGTCGAGAAAAAAAGAGCCAATCAGCGGTCGAGAAAAAGAACCAATCAGCGGCCGAACAATCAGCCAATCGAATTGGGGTACTCACGGTGTGCTTTCGCTGACGTCCGCGCCTACATCCGGGTTCTTCTCAACATCCGGGTATTGTTTTCTGGACATGGATGGGTTAGCTTTGGCTCCATTCTAGGCCAGTGATTGGCTAATACGGTGTTCAAAGCCACTTTCATGCATTATGTTCATAGAACTTATAGTCATAAACTTAATCTATACGTGTTGGATGAGTCTCTTCACTCACCGTATACACGTACCTCAATGAAATGCCCGCTCCAAACCTACACCAAAAAACACGTACTTGGTCTGTGGGCTGATTTCATTGGCTCTCTCTATTTTACTATAGTACTCTTGCATTCTAACCTTGATGGGTTACATTGTGGCCCCATCCTACACCACTGATTTCAGTTTGATTGAATCTCCGCATTGGGCATTGATGCATTATGAATAAAACACACAAGACAGGGTTTTTTGGTGAGATCTCATTTTTTTTTTTATTCAGTGAACAACAGCAACGTGAGAACAACCACGTGAAACCTGAAGCCCAGAACAAGGGGCTTGTAATTAACTGAAGCCCAGAACAAGGGGCTTGTACATTGAAAGAACTTAAGCCCAGAACAAGGGGCTTGTAATTAACTTAAGCCCAGAACGGGACTTGCACATTGAAATGATGGGCAGCCCAGTCATAGACGAGTACATCGCGGTCCTCGGCCTTGGGGTACTCGTCAAACATCTGTACGATGGTAGATAAGGGTCTTCCCCGGCATCGATGGTACAGGTAAAACAAGCAATATTGTCCGCACACGCTACTGGTCAGGCTTTGCAACGTTTGACTGTTCCAACACCACGTCTCTGTGCCTTGATCCATGAAGTCTGTTAAATCAGGATGGAGGGGTGGCAGGCCGTACGGGTCAAAGTATTCGCCCTGCTGTTCTGTCAAGTACACGGCCACCCAATGTTCACCGGGCCGATCCATCGGGTCGGTGTTGAGAACGTAAGCAGCAGGATACATACGGTCTAATGGGAACACATCTCGGGCGAACACCCCTTGAAACACCATACGTGTCTCTGGGTCATTCTCCAGCACGGTGATTATCTGGTCTGTATCCATGTTAGGTGGAGAAGTCACACAGCACGTTGCGCGCTTTGTCCACTTGAATGATGTTGTCAAACTCGGCGTAGCAGATCACATTGACGGTGCTCCGGAGGGCTCGTTGAAAGTGGATTTCCAACCGTAAATTGCCTTGCTTGGCGAGGGCCAGCTGATGGTCGTTCTCTAAGGTGGGGTCAGATCGAAACAGAACAACGTGTATCCGTTCCCGTAGTCCTCCCGACTGATGAAATTCCCTTCGTCCTGGTTGATTTGACCGGTGGCTGTAAACAGGCTCTGATAAGCTCGAATGAAATTCGCGCGCCCAAAGTTCGGGGTTAAGGCCGTGGCTGGCACCTGTTGTCCATCCACATGCAGGGCCACAAAATTGATGCCGAAATGTTGAAAGTCAAACGGATTCTCTGGGTAGGCTCCACTGAAACTGGTATTTTCCACACAGGCCAGGATCAATCGCTTGGGTAGTTCCCCCAGGAACAGGTTGTCTTTGTTGGCGGTCGTATTTCCAGCAGACACAGAGAACACTTTGGTTTGCACACGTCGGATAGGGCACTGGGCTGGTTTTGTTTCCAAGGCTTTCATGTGTCCCAATTGAACGGCTGAATTCGGTTTCACTTTTCGGACATACAGGACTGCGTCTTCGATGACAATCTTATAGTCAGCTACATGCGCCTCTACGTTAGTGGCCATCAAGGCGAAGGTCGGAGGCGCCCGTATCAGTCGGATTTTGATGGGGACCTTGTTCAAGAGGTATCGGTCTTGCATGAACATATCTGCGTGCAGTCGACCCATGAGATCCACCGAGACGCCGTTCGCGGTCAAAGCCTTCCGTTTGCTATATCCCGTATTGTCGTTCTCGGCGCCCATGTGCTCGGCTTTGTCCTGGTAGAATAAAGCGGCTGTCAGTTGAGATTTTTTAGCCTCTCGCCCATGCGACAACAGCGTCTCGATGTAGGCTCGATAGGGGTACGTGTTGGTCGAGTCACTGATGAGCTTGTCGCTGAGAAATATATCCACCTGTTGAAACATCGAGTGCAGCCAGAGATTCGTGGGGCCCACCGTTGCTTGGTCGGCGATTCTGGTGCCATCTCCATTGGTGATCTTGGCTTTCACATATAAGTATGTATGGGCTAAATCCACATAGGTCGTATCCGCATTACTGATGGTGAACTCAATGGGCCCTGTTGCATTGATGCTGGAGATCGGGAGATGCTCAACCCATAATCCTTGTTCGGCACTGGTCTGGGTGGGCGGGACGGTCCACAAATCAAATTCACTGTTGGTGGAGGGGCAGGACTCGGCGTGGATCAAGGCCATGTTTTAAGAAAAGATATCCCGGGTCTTCTTCGATGTGCGTCGTCGCTGGGGCGGTCGTCGACTGGTGCGTGATCTCGGTGGGGCAGCTCTTTTATTCCCTACGGTGCGTCGTGCTTTGGCCACCAAGACGCCTCCCGCTTCTTTGGCCCGCCGTTTCAAGGCTTCTTTGGGTGCCGTACCCCCCAAGACATCACCGGCCACTTCCAGTCCACTGCGTACCGCTTGTTTACCGATTGCTTTCACCCCATGCATCACCAAGGGCAGGAACGTTTTGACGATGCTCCCGAGTATGTTCCCCAGTCCATGTCCACGTTGCATGCGTGCACCACTAAACACCGGAAAGCCACCCCCGGCCTGTTGGGCATAATAGTCCATATAGCTGCGTGCATCGCACTCGTAAGGCACCTTCATTATACAAAGTGGGGAGCACGTGCTTGTCAAAAATGAAGTGTCAGCACCACTTTCCCGCGTTGGAATGCCACCGGTCGTCCCGTGTCATCTCTTATATCCACCGTGATCGTGTTGATGTGGGTTTGTCGTACAGGCAGGTAGAGCATGTGGGTGAAACTGTGGGTGACTTGATCGCCATACTTATTTTAAATGGGGACCACCCGTAACAGAGGTGTGTTGATATCGCCCACGATGTGGTTGTCCACCACGTCCGAGTAGACGTAGAGTCCGTACATACCCGACTTCATATCCATCGGGATCTCGCCATGGTGTTCGGTGGGACCAGCGAACGTCTGTAGATCGAAACCCAGCATTTGCTGTAGGATAAGACTCAGTACGACACTCGCGTTGGCGGTGACGGTAAGCTGTGCCTTGTCGTTGTGTGCGTTGTAATCGAAGTCCACGTGATTCTTGAAGGGATAGGCTTGGATGGGTTTTGAACTATTCGTGACCTGCCGTAGAGCCTTATAATGCAACAGTCTTGACAGCCCACCGATGAACTCCTTGGGAGTATCGTATTGGCCTTCGGGGAGGGGGAGTCGGGTGTCTTTTCCTTCGTAGGTCACCTCGTACCACACTTCATTGGCTCGCACGTTGTACCACGAGTAAGGGTACTGAATATCCACCAGTCCACATTCCCACCGGCCAGGTAAATGCAACGGTTGTGGTAATTGAGTCACATACTTGGCCACGGTGTTGTCAGGAAACACATCCAGCGAACTGTTACTGGGTAGGGTGAGGTAAACATGGCGACTGAGCTGTCCTGCTGCTGCTGTTGGTTTTAATAGGTGTTCCAGGCCTTGGGCGGTTGTGTCCGGCGTCGTGTTCTTCGCGGTGACTTGCTACGTGTCACGGCTCTGGAGATGTGGGGTGTCTTGATCAAGGGTGGTTTTTTATAGGCGCGAAAAGAAGGTGCCCGTTGTGGTGGTGTTTTGGGGGGGTGACTCCGGTTCCCATTCGGATTCCCAAGAAGGTAGTGGGCCACTCGGCGATTGCTGGGTTTGCTGCATAAAGGCCCAGCGGTGGGGGTTCCCCACCAATTCCTGTGGTGCATGCATGTCTTTCAAGCCTTGAGCAAAGACCTCCCATCCTCGAGGATCCGTGTGCGATCTGCGTTTACGCATCAGGTCATTCACTAAATCTGTCATGTGGGTGCCGGGCACCACCTGATTCTGTAGCAGGAGTTCGCCTTTATCATTCCAAGTCATATTAGGATTCTGTTTCATCCGTTGTAATACCAGGCCAGCTTGTTTCTTGAACGAAGCAGGTACACTCTTCAGGACTTCGTCTTCCACCCACTGTGGGGCTGTGGGGGCTACCCCTGGTAATGGCAGCTGTTGGAGCGGTGCTGAAGTCGGCGGTGTGCCACGTGGTGGTGGTGGTGGTGGTGGTGGTGGTGGTGGAGTAGACAGGGTTTTGTATTGGTCCATGAACGTCATGTACCGTTGAAGCGTCTCATTGTACCGTTGTACTTTCTCACTGTCGCTTAACCCCGGTCTCTGTAAGATCTGTTGCATCTCTCCATCCAGGGTGTTTATGGTCTTCACCGTAGGTGGGACAGGGTAGGGCGATTGGAGGTTTTGAAGGAACCGTGGTTCGACGAGGACCATTTTTTCGTGTGGTTCATTGTCGGCCGAAGAGTCCACCCAATACTGGACCCAACACGGAAGCGACCAACGGTGCTAAGATGGCCCCGAGAAAGCCGCCTTTCTGTAACACCTTTTTCTTTTGTGTTTGAGGGACCCGCTTGTGGACTAGGGTTCGGAGACCTGTCTTATGCTTGGCCAGCTTGGTCTTCTGAGCAGGAGTCAGTGGTACGTTGCCTTTTAACAGGTTGTACCCGATCTCGCACAGACAGCGTACAAGGTCAGGGTCCGCACCGCGTACAATGGTTCGGACTAACTCGGGTGGAGCCGTCTTCAATACACGGAGCGTGGGAGCGTGCTTCCGTACTCGCGCAGACATCCTGTACAACTAATGCTAGAACCCACAACGCTGCTCTTTTTATCCACCTCACAGACAAAAGTCAACCCTGCTGTGGTATTCATTCTTTTTATTATTCCCCATCATCAAACACACAGACCCCAGCTGGGGGCGCCACTGTGGATGTGTTTACATTATTTTTGCATGTACACGTGGTGGGTGTCTCCGGGAAAGATGCCGGTGCGTAGTCGAAGGTGGTCGGGGGTGGCTTGCTTGAGGTCGAAGAGCATATACCCGTGCTGAGGGGTTGTGGCATCTTTGAAGGCTTCCAACGCAAACGGTGTGCGGCCGGGATACATCTGTCTCGCCAGGTGCAGCAGTTGAGTGGTATCTCCCGGGTTTTTGAAGACCACCAGGTAGTGGGCATTTAAGCTGATATTCCGATGTTCTTTGTTTTTACTGAACAGATTCTGCACAATGTAGATGATGCTGAGCCGTCGATGATGGCTGCCTTTGGTAAAGAGTTGGGTGACCCGTGCATCCGTCTCCGCCATGAGATCATCAACAACCACCAATGTGTCGGGTTCCAAATCGGCCAGGTTGGGTAGGCCTTCCACGAACGTGATGTGGGGCATTGCTGCATACGCTTCCTGCCATTCTCCGTAACACCACACGACTCGGGCAATGGGTGGAGTGATCATGCTGTCGGCGTGTTGAAGGAGCTTCCTGACGAAGTGCGTTTTGCCGGAGCCCGTCGGTCCTGCGATGACGCAAGTGAAGGGATACTGCCACCGAGGGTCCATGGTTTGAGGTGTATCCGTTGTCGTGGTAACACGCTCTTGTAAATTTCGTACGAGTGAACTGGAGTGGTGGTGGGTACAACGTCGGTCGTCGTCTGTTCACGTTCAGAGATGGTGCTGGGGGTGGGTACAACGTGGGTGGTCGGTTCACTGTGAGGGATGAAATCCGGTGGGTCTTGAGACGTAGTAGGTGTACTTGGTGTAGGTGTAGAGCTCGACGTGGCTTGTACGCGTGGTGTGGTGGTGGTGGTGGTGGTGACTGGGCTCGATACGACTGGTGCTCTCTGTAGACCCGTTTCGCTGGTGCCTGGTGTTCTCAGTTGGTTAAGTAACGTGCTGACATAGGCTACGTCGTAAAACACACCTCCGTACAACACACTCAGCAGGGTTAGCAATAGCACCCCAAAGACCACTTGCGCTTTGCGCGTTTTGCGAGACGCTGTCTTCGGAGGCAGCTGCTGTTGGTCCATAGCACTGTGGTCGGATGTGGAATGAAGGAGGACGGCAGTGGTGTCTGGCTTTATAGTCGTTTCACCTGGTTGGCCGCGACCCAGGAATTGAAGGAACTGGGCCAGCCTTGCCATTTTACGAAATGAAACAGTTTGCCCCGTCGACGTTCCGTTTTCAAAATCTGCTCCACCGTGTAGTAGTCTTGCTGTGTTTTTACAACAGGCTGTAATTCCGTGTCGTAAAACGTCCCCAGCAACGTTTCCCCTTGGAGATCTTCCAGTTCATAGACTCGCCGCTGTCAGGGTAGGCGCCGTTTAATCAGGAAGTGCTCATCGCTCCAGTTGGGCAAGTAACTTTTCTCGAACTTTCCCTTGACTTTACTGATCCATACAGGGTCCCCGACCTTGTACACCGCCTTCGTCGTTCGCTGCGATGGCCTGGGGTACAAGACACGCCGGACTTGGGCTTCATTGCGTTGGGTCACGGTAATGGGGGCTCTCTCTATACTTCGATGATAGGCTCGATT
This sequence comes from Hanleya hanleyi, assembly GCA_036873755.1. Taxonomy (NCBI): domain Eukaryota; kingdom Metazoa; phylum Mollusca; class Polyplacophora; order Lepidopleurida; family Hanleyidae; genus Hanleya; species Hanleya hanleyi. The sequence goes on from JAVTVY010055326.1 coordinate 26,795, forward strand.
GTAACCCTTCACCAGTTTCGGGAGAACATCGATGTACCGCCTTGTATTCTTATAGGTGAAATATGTATACATGCGGCCTTTGAATGTCCTGTTGAACCTCTCCACCACGGAAGCCTTGGTCTCGTTGTACGTATGGAAGAAAAACACCTTCTGTTTCTTGAGAAAGGCTTAGAACGGTCTGTTGAGGAATTCCGTGCCTTCGTCGGTTTGCAAATACAAAGGTTTGCGCCCGGTCTTGAAGATGTCTTTGAACGCCGCTATGAGATTTGCCCCCGTTTTCGTCCGGATGGGTACCACCCACGCATACTTGGATAGGATATCGATGCACGTCGAGATATACCGATTCTCATCGTTGTGTTTGGCAAAGGCGCTCATATCCACCAAATCCGCTTGCCACTGGGCATCTATTCCTTCCACGATGACCCGGTTCCGTAGAAAATGGCGACGGACAGATCGATGTAAGGTATAGGTGTCTTGTCTTCTTAACCAATCTCGGACTTGGGCACGTTGTACCCCCTGGGGTTTGGCCGTTCGATAGAGAGCCGACAATGCACTATAGGCTGCCGGACTGTCGGGACTGTAGTATAAGTTATCCAACACCTTCTCCCAGCGCTTCATGGTGACAAAATGATGGTGGACCCTGGCTCTATCGTTTATTTATAACGGGTATATCTTGGGCCGGAGTTTCTTTCTGATTTTCTTCGTGGACTTCCACAGTGGCCATGGTCAATGACCAGTCCAACTCGTCTGACGACCGCTTGATAAGCACTTCATCCACATCCACCACGGCATCTTCCAATGCAGACCATAGATCAGGGTGAAGGGTAAAATGGACTGTACCCCCATCTAGCCGAGCCAATTGAGCAAAGAAGGGGCCGCGTCGGATGTACACATCGTGACACAAGTGGATGAGGTCGCCGTCCAGTTCACCAGGCAACACCCGTTTGAATTTGGTCCAGCCCTCCCGGGACAGACGAATGTGAGCCGGGCACGGTTGTGTAGGGTCCGTGTCTCCCACCACCTCCTCCATGATATCGACCTTATCCGCATACGCGTGCAGGAAAACCTCGGGGGTCAAGCTGAAATACGCCAGTACTATATGCTCCGTCATGGTCAGTACGTGAATGGTACCAGATTTCACTGTCTCTCGTATTTATAGGGAGAACCCCATGAGATCAAAGGATCAGGTGGTCATGTCATTGGGCTGACTGAGTCTAGCCGGGTAATCAATGGCATCGTCGTCGGGTTCATGTAGTTGTTCATGGGGTTCAGCCATTGGCCCCGCGGCTTCATCACGGATTTTGTCTTCTTCTTCATCGTTCTGGCCCGTCATGTGTGTGTGGGTGGCTTCATCAGGTGACACTGTCATTCCAGCCTCTGCGCATTCTATACATATAGTATTTTCTCCATCCGCTTTTTTTCATTAGGTTCATCTAGTGCGTGTTCGATAGCATGAGCCCATGCCAATTGGTGGGGTGATCGATCGTCGGGTATAAATAACTGGTCCACCAGAGGGCCTATTTTCTCCAAGGCTGACCACAGAGAGGGAGTTGGGAGGAAACTTCGAGCCGGCTCTTGGTAGCGTCCCACCCGTGGGTAGAGCGCAGTATGGTATACGTAGTTGGCCTTGTCCAGGTGGATCAGGTGTCCGTCTAACTCTCCGCTCAACACCCGTTTAAACTTAGTCCACCCATCACGCTGTAGTGTCGCCGTATTCGATAAAGTCTCAGGGGACGCCCTCCAATCCCCGCCACTATCTTCCACCAGAGTCACATAATCTTCATAAACGTATAATCCCACCTGGTAAGGTGTAAGGGGAAGGATGGCTCGTAGGACGGATGACATGCTTGGTCCAAATGTCGAACGGTGAATGACACACACTCTGTCTGACCCTGGTATTTATAGTGTCAATACCACAGAGCCAGGGTGAATAGGGCACAGACTAGTATGAGGCCAACCAGCCGGTGCTGGTTGCGGCGTGAGCGCTCGTGGTCCATAGCCCGAGCATCAAGGATGGCTGTCATAGTCCAGTAGTGGTGAGTGATGGCACGCCTCTCCATCGAGTGCACTCTGTGGAGGACCGCTTCTGAACTCGTTCAGGATCTGGCGTCGTCCCTCGTTGTCGTCGCCATCTGCAAACATGGACCGGACCACTGCTCGGTAACCCGTGAATGAATTCACCACGGTGGCATACTGTAAAATGCGAGTCGCATGGGGCTGGATCTCCGCCATGGCTCTGTAGAAATGAAGGTGTGGGATCGAGAGGGACGTGTTTTATAGACCAGATGTAGCTCTACGGGTGTAGTCCGTGATACGTACTATTCTGATGGGTTAGTCCAAAAAAGAGAACAACAACAACAACACAGATTACAGATCAATCCTTTTATTATGCGTGAACAACATAGAAATGCATGTACTGACCTGTCTGTGGGAGGTTTCCCACAATGGCGTTCACCTTCGCGTCTTTTCGTGTTAAAGTCCGTGTATCTTCGGTAAAGTCCGTAGGCATTGGGCAAGGAAGCTTTTTCCCGAGACCGAATCACCGCCAGACATGACTGCATCACCGCGGATGAATACATTCTTGCACTCACTCACCCCTCGCAACATTGTCTCATTGGAC
>JAVTVY010055327.1:0-31504 GCA_036873755.1 Hanleya hanleyi
ATATGCGGCAGGGTACACACGGCGTGTCCACGAATTACCCTCGAGCACGTTCGCAATCTGGACCGTATCCATGTTAGGTGACAAAGTCACGTTGAGCGTCTTTAATCCATTTGAATGATGTTATCGAATTCGGCGTTGCAAATCACATTGATGTTGCTCCAGAAGGCTCATGCAAAGTTGATATCCAACCGTAAGTTGCCTTGTTAGGCGAGGTTTAGCTGATCGCCATTCTCTATTGTTGGGATCAGGTCGAAGCAGAACAACGTGTATCCACTAGCGAAGTCCTCCCGACCGATGTGGGTCCCTTCGTCCTGGTTTATTGACCCGTCGCCACAAACAGGCTCTGTTAACTCAGGATGCAATTATCACGTCCACAGTTTGGTGTTAGTTTCGTGACTGACACCTGCTGTCCGTCCATATGCAAGGCCACAAAGTTGATGTTGAAATGTTTAATGTTAAAATGGTTGTCCGAGTAGACTCAGTTGAAACTTGTATTCTCCACACAGACCAGGATCAGTCGCTTGGGCAGTCCCTTCAAAAATAAATGCTATGTGTTGGCGCTCACGTCGGATGGGGTATAGGGCTGATTCTTTCATCAAGGCTTCAAGGTGGCTCAACTGTAGGCCCCTACGACTGAATTCTGCTTCACTCCACGGACATACAGCACTGCGTCTTTGCTGACGACCTTATAGCCTGCCAAGCCCTTCTACGTCGGTGGCGACAAAGGCCAACGTTGGTGGCGCCCGTATCAGTCGGAGATTGATGGGTACCATGTTCAAGAGGTAACGGCATTGCATAAACGTATCCAAATGTAGAAGACACAGGTCAATGAGCATATACCCGTAAAGAGAGAGAGGTCATTACATCTTTAAAGGCTTCTCGAGCAAACTGGGTGCACCCAGGGTACTGTTGTTTTGCCAGTGCAACAGATGAGAGGTGTCTCACGGGTTTTTTTTAAACACCGGCAGGTAGTAGGCAATCAGACTGATGTTCCGATTCTCCTTATTTTTAATAAACAAATTCTGTACGATGTAGACAACGCTGAGGCACCGATGATCAGTGCCTTTGGTAAAAAGCTTGGTCAATCGAGCATCGGTTTTCGCCATGACTTCATCGATGGCGACCAAGATCGCCGGTTCCAAGTCAGCCATGTTGGGCAACCCTTCCACAAAGGTGACGTTGGGCATCGACGCATACGCCGCCTGTCGTTCCCCTTAACTCCACACGACCCGGACGAGGGGATCAACAATCATGCTGTCGGAGTGTGGAATGAGCTTCATGGACGAAATGTGTCTTGCCTGAACCCTGCGATGAGGTAGGCGAAGGGATGTTGCCACCGGAAGGTCCTGACTGGAGTGGTATCCTTTGCCGTGGGCCCACGAGACGAGGTGAGTCAGCTCTACTCCGCAGAGTCCGGGGTGATATGGGCCGTGGTAGGCTGTGTCCGGTGGGGTCTGAGGGTCGGACGGACCGGGTCGGTAAGTGTGACAGCACCCGCTGGTCACAGTACCCACTTGTCCTTTTTCAGGTTTGAAGTGTCAGCGGTAATCGCCCTCTATCCATGACCGAACTGTACTAAACTCCGACTCCTGTGGAGAGTGTTTATATCATTTTCATCTGGTTGACGAGAACCGACGAATTAAACGAACTCGGTCGTGTATTCTTGGCCGTTAAGTGCCTGAATAACCGGCCTTTGAAGGAGAAAAGAACCTTTCGACGACCGAGGCCTTGGTTTCGTTGTATGTGCTAAGTAGAATACCTTGTGTGTTTTCGGAAACTATTGAAAGGGCCTGTTGAAGCATTCTGTCCTTCCGTCGGGTTGTAAGCACAACAGTTATCATCGGGTCTTGAACATCTACTTGTGTGCGTTGATAGGCTTCTCTTCCGTAGATCGGGATTCTGAGTGAAATGCAACGTAAATCCATTCAAACGATCCAACTGAGCAAAGAAGGGGCTGCCACCGACGTAGACATCGAGATACAGAAGGACGAGGTTGCCGTATTTTTGTGTGTGTAAAGTTCGTTTTTTCCGCATTTTTTGGTGTTCACGTAATCCTGATTTTTTGCAAGTCCGAGGTTACCGTGCATCCGCAATGCTCCAATGCACCTCCGGGACGTTCACACTGTGCAGGCCACTTTATTCCGGGAGTGAACTCAAATCGAATTGACGTCTTCACCGGAAGTGACGCCACATTTCCGCCACCGCCGTCTCCTCTCCACCATAACATGCTAAAACAAGAGAACTCATACAACAGATCTCTTTTCTTCCCGAAGATGTTATAGTTTAGAACAATATCAAGCCGATGAAAATAATAAGGTCAGAATATTTGTCAATATATAGTTTTGTCAAGTAATTCTACCTTGATGAAGATGGGCAAATGACTAAATTGGCTCAGCGATATGATGTGATGTTTTAATTACAACCGGTTTCCAATGATCCATCGATAACCAACTATCGTAAAAAGGCCGAAGAAAAGCCATCCCGACCGTTCGTATGTGGTTTATATGTTAGAGCAATACCTGAACTAATCTGCTTGGAATTACAGCAAAATTGATCCCTATCATATCCTTTATATACAGACAAAAATTATCAAGATTAACCTTCCCACGTTATTGAAGGATTTTTATCAATATTTTTTCTCTCTGGAATATGTGTCAGAAGAGTTAGTACTTAATTAAGAAATTGAAAAAAAAAAAATATTTAAGCCTTTTTGGCAGCTCTATTTAGCTCCCAGTCAGATATGCATATTTGTGGAATGAAAGCGAGGCCACCAATCTGTCATGTCACAGACGCGATAGCTCGCTAATCACAGGTAGCAGTTTAGTATGGATTACATACTTGGAGAGATTTCTTTTAGTGGCATTTAGAAGTTGGGAAGTAGATAAATAAACAAATTGTTTATGGATAGTTTGCTAGTTTATTCAGGACGACGTTTCGATACAGTTACTAGTATCGTTCTCAAGTCAATGACATCAATAAATAAATAAATAAATAAGCAGTATATATTCATCCCCAGCGCGTATGGCCTACTGATCCAGGAACCCCACCGTGCCTTGAAGCCCACCTTGTTAATTAATCCAGCCATCTCCACCAGCCTAACCCTGTCCTATTAAATATTTCTCACCTAGTATAGTATTGTTATCATACTGTTGACATTTACTCAAGGAACTGTATATATACTGCTTATTTATTTATTTTATTCTTCAACCTAAGCAAAAACTGACTGATGAACTCGTACGAACTTCTCTTCTATTTGTGTCTCCTTCCGCTATCTCCTTGTTATTTATCCATTTATTTGTTTACTTATTCATTCATTTGTTTATTTATTTATTATTTTTTTGTTTTAAAATATAGCGCTTGTAAACACCACAAATAAGAAATGTAACGTGGAATTAAAATAAAACATTGAGTTGATGGGCCGCGAAATCTGTATGGGAAGCGGCCCTTAAACTGCAATTTCAATCAATTTTATTCTTCACAATTCGACTCGAGAATACTACCGCCTTATAAATAGCAGTGTAAAAGCAGGTAGGCCTGGACTAACAAATTATTTCGATCATTGTCTAAATATTTATTCATTCTATGCAAAGGGCCTATATATAACGTCCGGCATAGATAATAAATAACATACCAGTATGTGTTTACAAGTCGACCTTGTTCCGTGTGTGACGGTTTGTCTGTTTCAGATTCGCTGTCCCTCTGTTCCACCTCATTTCGGTCGTTTGGTACGGGTTCAAACTGATGCAGCAGGACGTCAAGATGTCCATTTATGTCCTCTGTATATAGATCATCATCACTGGCATATTCCTCCATGGTTTCGATTAATTATACAGCGATATACGCGATGGAGTAATCGCAAATCCACAGCTTAATATATAGCTCAGACAGCTGCCCGCAGGAGACGGTCGCTTTTCTGACGTCACCAGGTCACGTGACGCCTAAGCTCATTAACGGGTTAACTGGAGGAAATTGAGCCACAGGTCTTTAACTAAAAAGGCTTTAATACGCCCACAGGGGACAAGGAAAACATTTTTAAAAAATTTCTTAGTTAAGTACTAATTCTAAAAAATATTGATAAAAATCCTTTAATGAATGATGCGTTTGTGAATAGTTGTGTAACTACGACATGTCAGCAGTCGATTTCCCAGTTTTGTTTTTCGTTTCTCCGAAAATACTCACCAGAACATAGGTTCTCACGACGTTCAACTTCTGGTTTTACGAGAACGTCACCCAAATCAACATTTCTACTGTTTGTGTATGAATTGTTCCTCTAGACTTGATCTACAACACCCAATTCTGTTCATAGGATGATAACAAACACTTAGACTTTTATAGAATGTTGGTATCAATGTTTCACAAGGCCTGTAAATTCGGTTCACTTGACCCCCCTCCCCCTCCCCCTCCCTTTCCTACTAAAAACGGCAGTGTATATAAGACATTAAGAAGATATATTCATTATGAAGTAAGTTACAGTTTATCTTCTCTGGAGTTAACTAGCGCTGATATGAAAATACCCTGAGTGTCAACCAAGTGACTTTGTAGGCTCAGGCAACCTAAATTGTGTGTAAGACAAATGAAACCTTTTTGTAAAATTGTCCCAGTCAGAAATTCTCGACAGTAAATGTTGCCAGCCTGCACACCCAACAAACATAATGAGCACAACTAAAAGAAAAAATATGAAGACAGACCCGAGGAACCTTAGTGCAGGTTTCTCGGTCGAGTCTCTAATAGTTCGAAATGCACTAAGACCTTTTTCAATCCAAATGACAGATATATTTCTGACAGCAAAGCAAGGCCATGACATCAAACCTTGTAATATTGCGCTTGATGATTGTTTAGCACCGAATTCTACATGTAATAATTTCAAAATTTCTAAGTGTGGACATCGTGGATGTCTCGCGTGTCCACTCTTTAATACTTCAGCTTCATTTAGTTCCACGTTAACTGGTAACTCATATTCTGTTAACTCGTATGTTGATCTTAGTTGTTCTACTACAAACTGTATTTATTTAGTTTCCTGTAAGTGGTCAACAGTATGTTGGCAAGACCACCCAAAGACTCCATCTTAGGGTGAACGGTCACAGAAAATCCGTTAGGAAAAAGCAATTGCTTATAGGTAGGCATTTTTCTGGACCCGACCACGGCTGGGATAACTTTAGTATTCAGATCATAGACGTCGTCTATCCATCTACTAAGGATTCCCCCTTTGGATTTGAGAGAAAATCCGAGAGCGGGAATTATTCTGGATGCTAGAACTTGGGTCAGTGTTTCCGTTTGGTTTAAATGATAATGTCAGTGGGTTCGGCAATGCTACAAAACCGCCGTTCAAATATATCCAACATTACCCAACTATTTAAACCCCATCAACGGAGACATCGCAGCCATGGTTGGCGAAAGTTTAATAGTTCGATGATTCACGATCATATCACTTTAAATTACTTAGTGGGTTTAACTAACATACCCAATAGTTTACATAGCTTACGTACAGTTCTGTATGTGTTACCTCTGAGAGCTTTAGATCAAATAGCCAGAGATATACAACAATCTGCGTCTTCAGGAAATATAATACCATCAAAAATCATTAAAGTATGTCAAGATATAGCGTATTTTCGATTGTATCGTCCAGTGAACATAATCGAAACCTCTCAAGATCGGCTTTTCTTGAAACTCAACTACTTAGATAAAGGACTGGACATCATTAATTTACCTCGAATTCTGAATGATCCAGAGGTACGCAACGCTGTACCAAACTATTTTAAGTTCACAGAACCTCCTTGCATTTCATATAAATACACTAAATCTATAGCCACCAAAATATTCAATTACTCCAATGCTGTCCAGGAGTTTGACTGGAACTTATACACGTCAGGAGGCTATAGTTGTGATTGTGAATCGTCGAACTTTATATATACACCATGCAAACATATTGTGACTGGTGACCTTGATGTGGTGAGTGATAAGGATCTGAAATTACTCCTGATGAAGGGACCTAAATATAGAGAGCTAAGAAGAATAAATCTGAAGGCCGACCAGAAGATAGTCCTGTCTGCATTGGAACAGTACGTTATTGATTGGTCTAAGCGAGAAAAAGTTGAACCTGCAGTACTCGCTGATTGGCTGGACCTCACCAAGAGCAAGGTCGTTGAAACAATCCGCCATATTGACAGAAGTACCCTTCCCCAAGCAAAACAAGTACTGAGAAACCCCAATTCGCAAGAAGTTCTAGCAAATCTCCAGAGTAAATTCGTCATAGTCCCAGCAGACAAAGCTCCGAATAATATAATATTCATATGTAAATATTACTATTACCAGGTGCTGGTTAAAGAATTGAGTGTAGACATATCTTCATCAAATACGTCTACTTACTCCCAAACTGCATTTACTCTGGAAGATTTATTTAACAATCACAAAAAGTTTCTCAGGAAAGAGGTATTTGTCTTCCAACCAATCATAACGACATACCAAAACTATACTGGACTCCCAAAATGCATAAATCACCGTACAAAGCTAGATTCATAGCTGGTTCTAGAAGCTGCACCACCAAGCTTCTTTCAACCCTATTGACGAGAGGGCCCTTCAGGAGGTAAAGCATTTTGGGAAAGGTATTGCGCCACTATTTCTAAGAACTTGGCGTTGAATGTATGTGGATATTGAAAAACTCAAAATGTCTTACGGAAGAACTTGATGCTAAAGGTCACATACCGTACAGACATGTATCCACATGGGATTTCTCGACTCTATACTACAATCCCTCATCAGGACCTTATTGACCGTCTAAGTTCATTAATAGTATCTGTGTTCAAGAAAACTGATCGTAGATATATTAATGTCGGAAGCCATAAAGCATTCTTTAGCTCTACTACATACAAGAGATATCATTCATGGGATGTTTCTTTGTTTATAGAGTTGCTTGAATTTCTCATTAAAAATATCTATGTGAAATTTGGCAACACAATATATCAGCAGCATATAGGTATTCCAATGGGTAATAATTGTGCACCCCTGTTGGGCGACCTGTATCTGTTCTCTTATGAATATGACTATATGCAGGCGCTTTCAAAAACCGATCCATTCAAAGCCCGTTCCTTCTCATTCACCAAACGTTATATAGACGATCTTCTCGCTGTGGATAACCGCTATATAAATGAGGCAGTGAAGGATATATATCCACCTTCACTGGATTTAAAGGAAACTACAGATAGCCCTACAGGCACATCATATTTAGATCTATATCTCTATAAAAATGAAGCGGGCATTCTCTCTCGTCGACTTTATGACAAAAGAGATGATTACAATTTCGACATCGTAAACTATCCCTTTCTGGACAGTAATATTCCAGTGGGACCCGCATATGGCGTATACATATCTCGCTTAGTAGCATTTGCTAGATCCTGTGTTAAATGTGACGATTTTAATCAACGTCACAAAACATTGTTGCAGAAACTATAAAACAGGGCTATTCCACCAAGCGCCTCCACTCAAAGTTTCTCAAATTTGGCGATACATATCGCATGCTGATAGCAAAATACGAACGTAGCGTGCAAGATCTATGGCGTTACGTTTCGTAACTTGTGTCTAATTCCGCTTAACCCAGGGCCAGGGGCCGTATGAACCCATGTACTTCAAGATCCTCATGGTACTCATATGAACAGTCACAATCAAAGCGTGACTGAGATACATCTTTTTTTTTTTTAGATGACGACTCTATAACGAATATTATGGATTAAGAATACTGATCAGCGATACGGATTTGATATTTCTGGAACATCATGATGTCTTGCCGGCATCATTGAAAACTGTTGACCGCTTCTCTCTTGCAGGAAACAAGCCTATGTTTATGTATACTATGATTGTCTTTTGAATTTGGTGCTAATACTGTTATGTGGAAAATGGAATAGGTCTTTGGATTATGGACGCGGATATTCTCTAATGGACGACGGCTGGATTATGAATGACGGACTAGACGCTTGTAATTGTATAACATCTGTCGGAACAACAAAGCAGCACAAATTGTGTTTTGATAAGCAAGGCTATACTTCTCTTGATGTTGATATTGTAAATGTAGGTGGTAATCAGCCGATTGTGCAACATCCTTACTGGTTTAATCTTGACAAAAAACACAGGTACTTGAAGAAGAACATACGGCATGGCATCTTACAACAAGCGTCCGGTTCAAAATTCAGTAGCTAGCTGTTGCACATGGAGAATATCCGCGTCCATGATCAAAATACCTAATTCATTAGTACACTTACTTTACCGAGGCAAAGATCTCTCTGCTTTTGTGGCCCCAGACGGTTTGTCCCAGTATAACGGCATGCCCCTTGGGATGAAGATTTCCTCAGCCTTCTTCCAGAGACTGATACCTCAAGTCATAGTAGTACTGGAGAAAAGTTGATAACTCAGGTCATAGTAGTACTGGAGTATAGTACGGCGTACATCTATGATGTATTGATGTATACAGACACCTGGAACGACCATCTGAAACATGCCTGGCAGTTATTTCAGCCCAGGTCACACATCTATGACATTTTCCAAATTTCTCCTATTTGGGGTCAAATGGTATTGGGTGTTTGCTCTCCTCGTATAGCACATCTCAATATTTTTTACTTCATTGTGATGGTAGAGTGCAATTCGTTACAATATACTGTTAGATGTTATTCTTTCGTTCCGCTGACCAGAGAGGAGAGATTAGCGGAGATGTCACAATGAAATGGATACAAACGAATAGCGTTCATTTATCTACCAGTTTGGTGGCCTAATTTTACGGCTAATTACTGGATGTCGGACACGACGCTTAGGAGCTACAACAGCTTTATTTAACTAAAGTCAGTACACATGTTGCGTTTCACTTCTCGGTTTTCTTATGCCCAGTTATTCTGATCCTGATTCTGACAGAAATACACCTGTATTCACTTCCATTGTCACTGACGCTGCTTCATCTAGTCTAGCTACAAGTGATGACTGTGACCTAGTCACAACACAATGCTCCACAAGAACCGCAGTCTTGGCATTTAGCTGAAGTCTGTCAAATATTAAAGTTGGAGCATTCGCCGATTCCCTAACCAAATCATTTTGCAGCAAACATGTGACACAACGTTTTTGTCAAGTTGGCACTATCCATACGATTAAAGGATCAAGAACTAGTTCACGCTTTAGAATCCACGCGCTAGCCTTTATAGAACGATATTACCACACAGAGTAATAGCAGCAGATACTGTGACGTCCGAGTATCTCTCATGCTAATTACCTATTTACCTACTCCCTCGAAAGTAACTGTCGACACTTCGCCCTTAGACAAGAAACCCAAGATGCATACAATCATCCACCTTATTAGGAACGTTGTGTATGGTCCACCCTCATCAACAAGTTTGGATCCATGGTAGCTAACTATACTTTTACTTTTAACAAAAGCATCAAATGTACGTGATTGTCTCTCAATAGGACGTTTCCAACACTCACTTTTAGCACAGTAATGACAAGTAAATCTAAGCTAGGTCTTAATGAATGTATTGCCTGACTCCATATCCTATCTGAACCGAAACAAGCAACGTGAGTGTTCCTATCCTCACTGCTATCACTAAATTTTCTTCATTTCCTGACTTTCCATTTCTTCCCATATTTTCCATACTGGAACTAATTTCCACTTCTCTAATGGGTCAATATCTAAATCCATTCGAAGCCCATTTAAAATAAATATATCGTTCAATCAGGTAGTGATACAACTCAGGAATGACGCCCCATGTATTTACAGACAGGAGGAATATAGAGAAAGAATATCTAAATAAGGTAACATACCAAGACATGGTCCGTGGTAAACACTAATCTCCAGAAAGTTCAAGAATTTGCTGGCTCCGATTAGGCTGCTATTGTCGTTCGACAGATAACACCAAAAAAACAAACAAAAAACGTCTTGTACAAGTTGCTATCACCGAGACAAATGCGAGTAGACTTCACTTTCCTTCACAATAGAAGCACTTTGTAGAAACATGATCCTGATATTTCCTGGCTACTTTAGATGTTTGGCAATCTTTTCAAAAGATAGAAAACATAAAATGTGTTCACCTCGTCCTCATTAAATTTATGACCCAGTCTAATATATCTACACTCTCAGAAATATTCAGGTAAAAGTCTTGAACTGATCAGGCTGTATATCCACAACTCAGTTTGAGAGTTGGCTGAAATTCAGCGCTGATTACCTGAATTTCAGGAAAATGATCCCTGAATGAGAGGATTTTCCCTGAAATTGAGGCAAATTTATCACCCTGATTAGTAAGTGTCCGACCCTATTCAGGTACATAAAATCCCCTAAAATTCGGGTAATTTATCTTTATTTCATGGTTGATATACCTGAATTTCAGGAAATTATCTATGAATTTCAGGTAAAATCCCTGGAATTGAGTTGTGGATGTGCAATCTGATCTATTCAGGATTATTCCTTGAATATTTCTCAGAGTGTATTCCGGGATACGTCTATTAACCACCCTCTTCCCACCCTCCTCCCATTACGCTTCCTCTACAATGTTTTGCATACCATAAGAAACAATGTTTGAAAATATTCCTTTTTTACCACGTATAAAGCAGTTTTATAGCAGACTCTACTGTAGACATTTTTAAATAGCCGCTGTCTTTTAGCTCCTGTCTTTTGATACTTTTACAACACACATGAACGATGATTGATTTATCCTAATATCTTTGCTTGACATATACCTATACTATTTATAACAATTGATAACTCTACATTTTGAATCACTTGTTACTTCGATCAGCACGTATGATAATATACTTTCACAAAATAGACTGTATATATTGGTTAACGGAATCCTTTTACTGGTAATAATTGTGCCTTTTTTGGTTCTGTATCTGAAATATATATACGAATAAATATGAAAGACCTGCATACGTTACACGTTTATAAGATTCTGTGATAAAATTCACATACTGATGATCTTTGGCACTACGTTTAGTAGTGACTTTATAGACTATCATATTGAGACTGAAAGTTGCCAAAAGTATTTTATTGCACATCAGATAGTTATTTTCCAATTCATTATTTTTTTTTCGACAAAATAGTGGAAGAAAAAGATTCAAATCTGAAATAAACATCACTATTTCACATTGTTTTTCATATATTTAGACAGACGGCGAAATGACTCCTCCCAAGCTGCGGTACATCGCAAAACGTCAAAGCAAGGTTAACCCCATCCTCGAACACGAAGTCAATTTCGACAGTCGCGTTCTGAAACTTGCCTTGGTCTACTAGCCCACTATTTCTCTTCAAAATGAGTGAATATGATGACCTAACATATTCAAAGCGAAAGCTAACAGTTTGGCCTTTGATCCCAGTGATCAACAGGCGTCAAACGGATGTTATGACTACCGGGCAGCCAGACTCGAGAACAGAAAACGTGATATCTAAAACGAATTTGTCACTACGTCACCCTCTCTACACTGGTAGTATTGATTCCGGTTGGCTCGTGAAAGAAATGGACCTGACCGATCTTGAAGAGCAATAGCCATTCTCGTCTCGCGAGACTCCCTACTGCGAGAAAGAGTCTCACGCGTAAATGGGAGCCATCCCCCCAAAATTTGGGGGGTGAGTAGGCGGCGTATGATTATCTGGCTTGTCACTGACCTGCTGACTCCGCCGAGTTAGAAGCGAATTGCTAAACATAACGTGGGCTATATAATTGGGAAATGACTCTTTCCGTTTCGGAGCATATCAATCGCGAACAAATTATTGTCGGTATGTATACTTGGCCGTGAAAGCGAGTTATCTAATACAGGAAGTAGTTCGCGGGTAGACACGGCTCGCTTTGAGAATGATGTCATGCTGCCTCGCTTTGAGATTGGAGATTCAAAAATGTCACCAGTTTACATGAGAGTCGCTTTGGTCTCCCGCGGGTAGACACGGCTCTCTTTGAGAATGGAGCAATAGCTAGGCTGGGGGCAGTTTGAACGCCACGTGTTTTAAATCTTCATAATGATCAAATGAACAGTCACAATGACAAGCGTGAATGAGATATATTACACTCTAGAAAATGAGGTACGGCTTATAGCGTTGAACACGCCGGTTCTCGTCAGATCACCGAAGTTAAGCAATGTTAAGTTCGGTCAATACTTGGATTGGTGACCGGGCGCTGTACTGGCTGGGCTGATCAGTGTCCAGGGTAATAGGAACTGTGAGCACTCTCATGTTCTGGCACATGTATGCACCGTCGTGATATGACTGAAACAAGTTTGAAAACGACGTTAAACCCTACTACTCACTCACTCACTCACTCACTCCAGAAAATGACTTGGAAATTCGTTTTAAATAATATTGTCAGTGACTGGTATAGAAATAGTACATCATGATGATTTGCTGCCATCACTGAAAACTGAAGGTTCGTTTGTGGACGACGGCTGAAAAGTGAATGTCGGATCTGCATATATCTTCTAATCTAAGCCTTTCTTTTCCTAGCTCCAGCTTTCCAGTGCCTGTATCTTTGCCCGAAAGTGTCTGTATCTTGGCTCTATGACTCTACAGGAAAGCATCATTCGGCACCTAACATTTAGAACCGAGAATACGGTGGATTCTCGGCCGTAGCCTTAGTATCTCGGCCGCACTTTTATTGCAGTTGTTCATGTGGAGATTATGAAGCATCCACACGGCCCTTGCACCGGCTTAAACGGAATCAGATACACCAGCTCGGGAGATGTGATGACAGATTCATCTGATGTTAATGGATGAGCATCGGGGGCGTCTGATGGAGTAAACGCCTCAACATGGGGTAACCTGGTAAATGCAAGAATACCCAGAGAAACTAGTCTGTAATGCTCGACGTCGTACGGCTTAAATTTCCCACCGAAACAATAAACCTACATATATTTGTCGAGTGACATGTACAGAGGGCGGGCCTGGGGGACTAACAGTCCACCAGCAGAATCCTGCCGTATACAGGTAATAAATTGGAGCGCTATGCAAGAGGTGGGGGGGAAATTGACAACGTCTGGCGACTAAAAAGTAACCACATGACTCTATCATAGCTCTCTATATTTGTATCTAATTTCCATCATAGAGCATTTCCATCATAGCTCTCTATATTTGTATCTAATACCGCTTTGTGTCGGTGCTAGGGGCCGAACAGGTACAATAAAAGCGTATCTGAGATACAACACATATCACGAATCGTTAGATTCTTGGTATGTGCTTCAGAATAGGTTAACCAGAAGACTATACTGTGAAGTCATGTGGCTCTGTCAGTAGGTCGACACCTCTTCCAGCTTCCCTTATATGTGTTGTAATTTTTACCTGCATATGGCGAGATTCTGTTGGTGGACGTTTCGTCCCCGAGACCCACCCCCTGTACAGACCTTTTGGTCTTTGATATTTGTTGGCATTGTGAGAAGTTGATGCTGGGTCGGCATCGGGCCTTACAGACTAGTCTTTTGTGTTAAATGCCGTCATTTTCATCTGACGACAATACAGCTCACCAATCCCCAGTGTACGAGTTATCACAGCGACACAGCTCACCAATTACCAATATACGAGTTGTCAGAGCATTTCCATGATAGCTCTCTATATTCCTACGAAGTAGGCTACAGATCGCAAATTGTCCGGTAATGAGTGAGTGAGTCAGTCAGTCAGTCCATCCGAATCCTTTCGTCGGCAAAATAAGCAGAACCATTGACATTAGAAGCTTGATTTTTGGCATGAACGTGCATTAGGGCATTGTTACCAGCAAGTTCTGATCTGAAATAATTCCGATTAAAATTAGATTTATAATTAACACTTCAGTATATTGTTATATATATGTAAGCTGTAGACTGTAACGTGTATCCTGTTTCACATCCTAACATGTAATCATTGCCAAGAAAACTGTGGTCCGTTTTGCTCCAGCGTTTTATCGCATTTAATGAGTAGGCCTATCAGTTACTCTCCGGCTAAAAATACCCTACTGCATATACCCTCAAAAATTCAGCGCTGTTTGCACAACGAAGCTGAGGTGGTTTAACGTTTATCATAAAGAAAATCACCGATCAACTACCATAGAATATAATGTGAAACAAGGAAACCGGAATAGTACATTCATCAGATTGCCGATACCCAAAATGTGTTGTCTCATATATCTAGATAACAAGGTGATGTAGAGACGCTATTTATTCGTCTTTGTACCGGTTATGCTCAGGAGAATCACATAGAATCATTATTATCTTGTGCATAGAAGGTGTTGGTCTCGAGTTGAATTACCGTAAACTACATAAATGCTACCTTTCTATACTATAGTACTATATATAAAAAATTGGTGTATTGTTGGGAAAATAATGTGATTTCAAAAGTTGTTTTGATCCTGGACAAGGGCACTAAAAACCACTAAAGAGATGTAGATGTATTTTCACACGTAAAGCTTGAAATCTAGTGAACCTATATTATTCAATCTGTTTCCTTTAAAAAAAAATGTAAAATTAAATCGGTGATCGTTATTTATTTTGGAATGAAGGCGCATTAGGAGACTGTTACCAACAAGTTCTGAGCTTACCTATTTTTGATGGAAATTTCTGGTGATTTTTGATGAAAATCAGTGGCGATTCTGACTTGGGCGATGCCCATCTTAATATAGGCAGGATTCAACTGGGGGTGGGGATTTCCAAGAGTTCAGTTCGCGTTCGAGTCCTAATGTCTACAGTACTTCGTAGGTCCTGTGACGTTAGTCACACTGCTCATGTTTGTATCTATTACCGCTTATGCCGATGATAGGGACCGTGTGGTCATATCATCCAAGTTGCCACATGAACAGGTACAATAAAAGCGTACCTGAGATACAACACATATCACAAATCGTTAGATTTTTGGTATATGCTTTAGAATAGGGTAACCAGTAGACTATACTGTGAGGTCATGTGGCTCTGTCAGTATGTCGACACCTCTTCCCACTTCCCCTTATATGTGTTGTGTATTCGCACCATGTTGTCACTTTCGGTAAAAACAAACACCCCCGTCTTAGTCTACACCATGAGAGCTTCAATACGACACCCTACGCGACCCAGTTGGACCAAGTATGGCCCCCTATCGCCCAAAACGACCACAACAGGCGTCCCTAGTGACAGCGCATGCGCGTTAAAAAACCGACGGCACCACCAGATGACTGCACAAGCGTGCGATAGCGTCACCATGTGGGCCAGACACGGCCCATATGACCAATATGACTGGGTGTAAAGTCCGTTTTCCCTAAAAAAAAGTTCTAAGATCCTTTTTATGCATCACTCGCCAGTCACGTGACCGGAAGTGACCTCGAACCGGAAATTACTTCGGTTTGACCTAAAAGTCAAAGGTCAAAGTTCACACATCTCACATCTATAACCCACACTCCGCTCTGTTGATTCCATCTCATCAAGACATTCGTGTTTTCTATATCACTCCGCTGCAAGAACTCATCAAGCCCAGACCTCGAAAACGACATTGACAAAGACTGATATTGTGGTTGGTCCTCAACATCAGTCGGAAGGGTTCAAGGAGAATAACAATAAATTACCTCAACTACATCTATAGACAAGAAGTCACCACCGGTAACATACCTGTAATCTGATACCATGAACCAGTTTGAAAGAAATCCGGCACGGATTGACTGGACTGTACGGTTGCTTCTAACTCAGAAACACTGGTTGTGATAGGTAAATATAGGGTAAGGGGGCATGGCATTACTATCACAGCTCAGATTGAGGGTAGGTTAAATTTTCGCGATAAAATCTGCTGTTCCGAAAAGTATCTTTTCGCAATCTTTCGCTGACGAAGATAACGAAACGGGAGATAAATAATATGCCAATTTAATACAGTCTGACCGACCTGAGCTTCTTTGTCCATGTACCATCTATCATGACTGTTTTGATGCTGACAAAATGTGATCAAATGTGTGAGAAAAACCTCGATTGATTTTAACGTTTTCGCGCCTTTCTGACATCTTGTGAGAATATGACCTTCGCTATTTTTATCTCGTAACCTTTCTGATCACGTGAATAAACACACGTCGCTATTGGTTTAAAACCAAAATGGATCGATTTCTTGATGACGTGAGTCAAAAGGTTAACCTCATTCTGCGCATGTCCCTGTAAACTGTGGAGAGAGAAACACAACGGTTTTGTTGACATCCGTGTTTGATGGCAGATTCCGTCTAATTAAAGGCGTCATTAGGTGGTTGTCATAGTGCTGGAGATACCAAATCATATTATTTATTCGATAAAATGCTTTTTGTGCCTCTGTCTAAATTCCCCACGCCGTGTGCAGTTAAAGATCTGGGGCGACTGACGTCTTATTTAGTTATTTCCAATTCAGGCTCTATCAGTCATTCGGGCTAAGGAGTCAGATTCAGCAACAACAACCAAAAGAATAAACTCCTTAGCCGATGTTTTCGGGCTAGGTTGCTTCCATTTGGGAGAGCAAAAATTTTCTTTTAGGTGATATAATCATGATAATGCTAATGGTAATGATCTAATTTGGTTGGATATTATCACAGATGACTATAATATGCCCGATGCTGAATTATTAATTTGCCATCTACGTTTATGAGCCAATCCATTAGGAATATAAATGTTTCCACCACCATGGAATTGTTGTATGCTAGGTACGTGTTCCATGGATTTCTGGATGGTCGTACACGAATCAATATTCTACCAATTGAATATACGAGAAAATTAAACTGGGTTAACACTATTTCGCCACCCGAGGGTAACTTCGCCATCACGTTGACCATGACTAACGTTTCTATGTCCTGGCCAAATATTGGCCGAATATTTGCTTCCATCTCGCCGGTGCAACATGCACTGACACATTGCAAAACGGAATAACAAAACAATGCTGCATAATTTAGTATGCCTTAAATTTGGGGGTTGGGGTCGATCGAGTCCCAACATTTCAGCTTTGTCCATTTAAAATACAAGCATAAAACCATGAAAGTTCATAGGTGGGTCATCTACATGCCAACCCCCCCCCCCACAAACACACCAAGTTCAGCACATAGGGATAAGGAGTGAGGTGTCACAATATGATGATTCCTATGCTATCCAGCATGTGGTGTGTCCTCAAATTTCGTCACACAACCCCGTTGAGTGATGCTGAACTATCGTTTTGCTATCTACTAGTATTTTTATGAACAAATGCATCATCCAGCTTCCACCAGCCTGGTCATCAAGTATCCATTTCTGGATGATAAACTGTCCTTTGATGCACAAACCATTATAACTTCAATATACAATCTCTCTGTGGTATACCGTATCCATCGAAAAGGTTTTGGTAGACTTTTATTAGGCCAACGGTATATGTTCTTTTGAGGACTAGCTCTAGATCTAATTTAGAAATGCATATACTGGTCAGTGAAAAACAATTTGTTGCAATTTGTTCTCGGAATTTGTTATGTATTCATTTAAGGGGGGTTGACGTTTTGAATGGGGTTTATATAGGCTACCCGAAAATCTGATTAATCAAATTTTCCCACCCCATGTCAGTCTTTTTGACGATTTCTTTCCAATGGTTTAGAGAAAGGTCATGCCAATTCTCCCACTTGTCAATCTCGACACAAGGAACATACCGGTACTGAAAAGAAGAAGAAGAAGAAAAAAAAAGATAAAAAAATAAAATAAATAAATAAATAAAAAATAAAAAATAAAAATAGATAAAAATACTCTCATATTTACATCTATTTTGTATGTAATTTTAGTCATCGAGCTTAACCCAGTTAGGTGGAATGCTGCGTCATTTAAAGAACGGAGAGTCAAATGTTTGTCAAATGAGTAGAATATGAAAATTTAGTTGTACATCAAGTGTGGGACCCACTGCGATGTGTTTGGTGTTTTATTTTAAGGAACGGTGCAGCACACACGCAAGTGACAGCTTCGCAAAATCCATGTTGTTAAATGTGATGGTATGATGGAAATATGTAGAATTTTCAAATGTAGAATTGACCAAATATCCTGCCAGAATGTTAATGTGATAGCATAATATAATTGTTGGAGGAATAATCATGACCTTGCAGATGTAGAATCTACAAAGTGTTGAACAATATTACTCAACCACTAATTTTCCCATGGATGTTGTCCATTAATGAAATCATTTTCAATATTAATTTTTCATTTCATAATCCTTTATTTTTCAGTGAATTTCACTGTATATTGGGCTAATATCACTGCGTTCAAAATAAATGTAAACCTGAAATTAATTTAAAAAAAATTCATTTTCTTTCTTTCAATATCCTCCCCGAGTCAAGATTGACAAGTGGCTGGATTTCCATGACCATACTTCATGCCACTGGGAAGAAATCGCCAAACGACTGAGAACAAGGGGTGGGGGAAATTTAAAACGTCAGCTAGATTGCCTGAACTATATTCGTAATTAATATTTCGCATAACATTTCCATTTTGCCATATTTTTCTCAAATAATTAGTTGATCAGATACCGAAACGCAAACTTTCATACATTTATTGATCTTTACTGATCAGTCATGCAGAGGTCAATCCCATTTGTTAGGTGAAAATGACGTCACGACCACCTGACCCTGACGTCATTTCCACCGGCCGCCATGTTGATATTGATAACAACACACGGATAACTGAACCAGGAAAACATCAGGAGAAAACCCTAGAACGGAGAGTCAAATGTTCGTCAAAATGAGTAGAACATGAATATTTAGTTGTACATCAAGTGTGGGACCCACAACAACGCAGTAAAGGTGAGAACTGCTGTGTGTTTTGTGTTTTATTTTAGGCAACTGCGCAGCGCAGCTCCACACATGAGAGTGACAGCTATACAAAATCCATGCCTTGATCTGTTGATGAATGCATGATGGAACTATGCTATGGTCATTTGCCCATTGGCCATATGTCCTGCCAGAATGTTTATGTGATAGCAGGATATGATTTTTGGACTGTCTTTCAGGAATCATCATGACATTACGAATGTATAATTATTAGGTTAGATCTAATTAATATAATTAGCAAGTTTTTTGTTGTAGAAGCTGATCAATTTTGTTTCAGAATCAGATGTCTTTTCTTGTCCTGAAGTTTTGACACCCACATGGTCTCATTGTTTAAGAAATTAGTAAGTCCTATAGAAAGCATTCTCCCAACGTCAGAGTTTGTAACCTCCAAACCGTCGGTAAACAAGACTCTGACTTCACCACTATAGAAATGCCTGGCGCGCAGCCGCATTGTGTCTTTCCCGCTGAGCCATTGAGAGAGCACGTTATATTTTCCGGCTGACTACGTCATCACAGCTGATCACCGCGTGGAGACGGGCGGTCATATTGTAAATAACATTTGACAGGCGAGCATTCACGCTGAGAGCTATTGTAAGGATTAATTGATAATGACCCTGGAAAATGGAACAAGCGTGCGTCTTTCAGAAAATTATATTATGGCCATGTGTATTGAATGATATAGGTGTTTCATGTCGCCGATCTTGAACTCAGTGAGGAAGGATAACACAACACAAATCAAAGTCAACACAAAAAATAATATTGAAAAAATTACTCAGCCAAAATTACTCATCAGAACCTCAGCGAGCTATATATTATTATGTATTTATGTGCAACAAGTAATAAAAACAATCATTAGAAGAGGTGGACGAGAAATATGCATCGGAACACTTCATTGGCATAATTTCCTCATAGTACTAAATATTAAATAATGATATGTCTGCAGTTAAATGTGTTTCCCTGGTTATAACCATAAATAATATTAAGATTTTGTCTGAAAATAACGGATTTCAGTTTAGCAACTGGGATTTAATTTAATAATTGATTCAGTTTTTTTTTCAAATGGCAATTTTTTATCAGACTAACTTATTTAAATTTGCTCAAACTTAAAAATGTTTATCAAATAAATTGGCTTTGAATCAAAAAATGACAATAACAGTATTATCACAATTTTCAGTATTATATTTAAAATTATATTATAATTTATTATTATTATTTTATTATTATAATTCACCTGTTCATAAACTTACCATGCATCGAATCACCGCATGAGCCACGTCGGCGACAATAGCTGCCGTGGTTTTCCCGTGTTTAATTAGCAAATCGCGGTTCTCTTCCTGGTTTAACAGTAATTCGAGGCATGAGAATACAAAGGAATAAGATCCCTCCTGTAGTTTTTCTCTGTCGCAATCGCCAGGTCCAAGATATGTGCCAGTAAATCCCAGGGTTTGAAGTACATTTACTTGCTCGTTCATGACGGAAGTTAACTGACAGATCAGTCCGGTTTTTTAAACAGGACGACCCTCAAAGATTTGCCGCTGTTCGTTCTCGTCGATATACAACGCCTATGTTGATTGGCTTGCCGAAGTCATGCTGAGCTTTTCGGAAATCATCGGCCCCATTCGGTAATCTCAATAAGTTCGCTTCATTTAGTAACGGAGGCTGTTGATTGCGCGAGAGCCATGCGCAGAAAAGCTGCGCGCCGCAATTAGCCCCACTTTGACATCAGAGGGTATGACAATAGGGGATATACAATCTGATGCCATGAGAATGATAGAAAGGAGTGATGCATAAATTTTTCGAAACCTAGAGTTTTCCTTAGTGGACCACATCCGCCAGTTATTGACCAGTTTTGACAGTTTTAGATCACACTATGAAGTTGGTACTTGGTTTTAGTACGCAGGGTTCGCACGGCTCCTGGAAACTCCTTAAAACTCCTGGAATTTAATTCTAGTGTTGGAAAGTCCTGGAATGTCCTAAAAAATAAAGTGATAGTCCTGGAAACTCCTTAATTTTAATCAAATCACACGAATCGAACGTTTTTGCCTGGTCAAATGTTATGATATACGTTGAAACTCCGTAAACTGTAATCAAATCAATCGAAACTATCATTGTTCATGTTGGGTGACCGGTCGTCGAACATTCATTGTCGTGACAGGTGCGCGACTTGCCGTAAAGGGAAACTGAATAAAGGGAGACTACTCACTGAGTTCGTTTGCGACATCAATGGTTAAGAGTTGTACTCGCCGTAAAGTGGTCTTCAATCACTTTTGCTAGAATTCCCGCTCAGAATTTGTTTACCGTCAATGTTGACACGCTCGGTGAACTTTTGAACCTTGACTATGCCCCCTGGAAAATGTGTCTTCAACGAGCGCTGGCTCAGTCAACCAAATTACACCGCCTGGTTGGAACGGGGTGCAGATAAGTCCAACGCGAGGTGTAAAGTTTGTCAAAAAACGTTTGATATTTCCAATATGGGGGAGCCTGCCATTCGTAGTCACGCCAAGGGTGTTAAACACAAACAGTTACTTGAACAGAGAAAATCAGCAACTGGATTCACCATTCGAGATTTCTTTAACGAAAGTGTTTTATAAAGGAACATGATCTTACGTAGTAGTTTCAAAACCATGCTTGAATAACCCGTGAAAAAGTCCTGGAAACTCCTGGAATTGCAATAAAATTATACCTGGAAATTTGAAATTATTGACCTGGAAAACTCCTGGAAAACTCCTGGAATTTTGTTTTAGTGTAAGTGTATGAACCCTGAGTACGGTACTAGGAAATTATTTTTTTCCGGGTCTCAACATAACCTCTCTTTTTCATCTTAGCTTGCTAAGGGTATTTCACGTTTCACTTAACACCACCCTTAGCTCATTGACTTCATTCTCCGTGTATTTCGCCCGATGTCATCTTCCCCAAGCATCAAGTCACATGTCCGCTCCATTGAAACGACCCAATGAAATTATCTGTATTTAAATATTTTGACCTGGGAATCTCAGACACCAGACATGTCAGTTTCACTTGAGTGCACGAGGTGCAAGACTGGGATTCTATGCGAGATGAAATCGAAGTTGTGCAAATGAGCTATTCTATTTCTCACTCTAATGGTGCATGCTTCTTTGTTTTTCTTAAAAAAAATCATATTACAAATGGCCTAACATATTTGAAAGAAATAAAATTGGCGGCAGTTCACAGGAAAGAGATATGCTTTTTATGTTGTGATGAAGGCACTTCGAGGTTCGTTTTATGAATGTGATTGCGCCAATGTCGGATCTCATGGGACCAATCGTATGTGACCATTTGGGAAATACCTTAATATACTCAGATATCCCCCTTTACCACATGGCTACGAGCAGAAGTTTATGTATGATCGTGCCATGCGATCGGATGATGGCGTTTTTAAGAATGTTAAACTAGTCAAAATAGCTTGTATTCATCTTGGAATTCTGTCATTTTCTTCACAATATAACCCGGTATTACACATTACTTGCTCAGAAAATTAAATCAGCATCTCGATTATCTCCCTTTATTCGCATGCTCTGTTTTGCTTGTGCGTATGTGTGTGATCCGTAACTATCGTGTTACTGCCGAAAATCTGTCAACATCAGTGATAGTTCTGTTAGCTCAAATGTTCAAATATTCCAGTGGATAATCGGGCAACTCATGAGGTTTCAATACCAATATCACACCAAATTGTCACCAACTCTGATCTACAGACCACACCGAACAGAAAGTTACTTTTTTGAACTGGCCACGGCATTCGCATAGCAGTCTACCGGGAGTGCACAAGGCTGAAATATCAGGAAAAATAAAAGACTATCTCCATTTTTTTGTTTGTTCACTTCTGAAGAAATAGGCCTTTCAGGAGAACTCCCAAGTAAACCTCTGCAAAAGATTAATTATGGACAAATCATTCGCTATTAAAGTGATGAAGTTCGCAACTGATGATGGTCCAAAATTGTCGCACGCACTGTGTACACATGGTATATGAAATGAAGGACTTGTCATGTACACTGCCACTATTGTCATTTCGGAGGAACCTCAAATGAAAAAAAATCCTCATTTGAAGCTTATAACTCTGTGATTTTTGCCGACCATCTTTGGATGCAAATACTAACGAGAGCATTCATGCCCATCTCTTTGTATATCAAGGCGAATACCATGTTTTATTGTACTTTGATAAAAAACATGTCCGGGTGATCTTCAATGATGTCATGGCATTGTATATATTTTTAGATGTCTTTACAGTATATTCAAATTTGGTTGGCTGTTCAGATGAAAACGTTTGTATTGAATTCTACATCTAGCGTTTGCACGGTCAAACTACGACTGTGTACCAAGCAGATGAGTTCCTGGATTGCGTCATTCAGGTTCAAATTTGATTGGCTCGTCAAATGAAAGAACAATTCCCATTTGAAGGGAAACTCAGTGCATTCTGCTAACATGGCTAAGGGGAATAATAACACAGGAGTACTGTACATAGTATTGAACTCTTTTTGTGAAGATTTGCGAAAATTGTGCACTGAATCTAGACAAGCCAAGGTGAAATGTCGAAGCTAGCGACATTGACCTATTTTTTTCCCAGGGACACAGAGTCAAAGTTTCTGTCATCAATTGTTTCTTAACTATAGAATGTACGATAACTCGAGAACGATTAGGCCAATGCTTACTGAACTTACACCGGACATACATATGGTGTTGGCAGGGGTTTTTTTAGACAAATTTTTTTCATCTACTCAATTTCAAATATGGTAAAACGCATATTAATGTGACTAAACTCAATTTTTTTTACTTTTTCATCTAAAAATGATGAAACTCAATTGTTTTGCCTTTTTCATAAAAAAAATGATAAAACTCAAATTTTTTGCCTTTTTCATCAAAAAAATGATAAAACTTAAGTTTTATTTTGTTTTAATCATAGAATGCAAAAAAAAAACAGCTTGGCATGTCATTCTTGTCATGTTTTTCTTAAATTTTCCAATTGGATGCCACAAATCTCATTTCTTCATGGCACCAGCTACAAAGTGTCACATTTTGTCATTATATGACTTTCCTTCAATTTGAATGAAGAAAGGAAATGTTACTTTTCTCTGTGTTTGATTGGATTATTAGGGGGATTACCGTATGTAAACATTTTCATAGGGATATAACTGAAAAAGATTTCAAGCATGCGAATGATTTTTTCACTGGTGACCGACACTCAGGCATCAATAACTTAGTACCTAACATTAGGAATGTGCTGCCCTGACAAAGATAGTATCTGGCTTCAGCGGCCTGCTTCATACTCAGTACTACAAAAGGTAGCTGTTTTTTTTCAGGAATAGTTGTTTATAATTGTTAGCTAACATGAAATAAATATGACTGCATGATTAACTTTGTCGAATTTCTGTATGCAAGATGTAGTTTGTTTTTTTCAAGGATATCTGCAGCCTTATCTAGCTGACATTTAGTTATGTAAAATATATGGGCACCCCCATAATTAATACACAAAATATGATACCTTCAATATTTCCTGGAAGAAAAGAAAAGAAAACGATGTCTATCAAGTATTTTGTTTGAAAATCCAATCAAATGATACTATATGCCTTTCAGTTATACTTAAAGGAGAATCAACAACCCAAGATTGTTGATTTTTTGACCTTGAAAGTGGTAATCTTTCATTGAGAGGAGATCGTAAGATGCATTTCGTTGTTGTTGTTGTTGCAAAGCCCGGGCCACTCAATTTCCGTGTCTAATTTCTTTGCCCACGGTTTTGCAGTTCATTAGTCATTGCAGTCAAAGCATTCTTATATTTTGTACATTATGTCTATAGTGCACAAGTTTTATTCTGTTTCGGGTGGTAGCTAGCTGTAAAATATCAGATCAACATCGTTTGCTGCAATAATTTAACTGCCTGACGAACGATCCTGTCAGACTGAATCCTGCACATTTACTGATGACGTCAGCAATATTGGGAAGATGGGATTTGGCAATCTTCGTAACGCTGTATTTCATTGGACATGAACTCTTGACATGAACCACCTTTCCAATGAATAAGCACGATACTGCCCAACACTCTCCTATCAAAGGATCTCACTCCTATGCACCATTCGTTCAAACTGTCAGTATCACCTTTGTGCGGAGAGTCACAGTGCGCCAGTGAACAACAACAACAACGACAACAGACGTCGGATCGCGAACTCGGACAAGATTCAAGGATTAAAATAAGTTTATTTAGATACATGTACAACTACACAATGATATGGGCGAGGAAATATCAGTAAAACTCAAATTTGTCGAGGGAAAGCTCAATTTACAAAAATCTTCTAAAACTCAATTTTCAAAAATTTTCATCGGGATTACCACGATGAAAAATTGGCTAGAAAAACCCCTGTGTTGGGCTTCAGCCTAGATTAGCATTGGAGTATTGTCAGCATTAATCATGATAATACCATGTCTCAAGGGGAGTATTCAGGAGGACCAAACAAATACCACACAGGCATGTGGTCATAGATGGAACAGAAGCCTATCTAAAATTAGTCAGATTGACCTATATTTTCTGGATCACATCATTGTCACTTCATCACCAACTGCTTGTTTCCATCAACTGCTTCTTCGTCAACCAGGGCCCTATTTGAATACCTCTGAGACTGAACCCCGTGGGGCTCCCGGAGCTCTTTAGACAGCTTGTCATCAAAGGCGGCTAACTTGACACTCGTGGAGTTCCCGAGTATAAAAAGAAATAGTCATGATATGACTGAAATACGTTGAACATGTTGAAAGTGAAGTTAAATCATATTCACTCACTCACTCACCTCTGAGGCCGAGGGGTACTCAGTTTTTTGTTAGGTTCATGTTAGATATCCATTTTACTAGTCCAAATATTAATTTAAAGGGTCCATCTGCTCTCTCACCCTAAAGTGGAAGCTCCGTCCCCTATCTTTTAACTAAGATGATCTTACATCCAATGATGGTGGTGATATAACTTTTGAATGTTGGTGAATGAATACAACAAACTACTTTTGTCGAGGATATACATACATTCCTAGCTAGTGTTTTCCTTTGTTTTATCAGGAAGGAACAACGTGATGATGGGTTTGTAACTTTGATTTGTTTCCAGCATTGTTCTGAATTGATTTGTTTGTTTTTGCATTCGAACTGAAAATCACCCTAACTTGTATTGATTGAAACTTGCTATCCATGTTAACCCAATGATGCCAATCCTGTGCTACATGTACATGTACATTATATTGAATGGTCAGACTTCAACATTCCATAATCATAAAACATTAAACAGCATCTGTTATAAGAACTTAGTATTGTTTTCATAACAATGCCCAGCATGAATTCAGCTTAGAATGCATTTAACTGAATGATGTATTGTTAGTCATGTTAGTGTGTCCCGTCTAACATGCATATGCATGGAGATGAAAAAGTGATACCTAACTACTAACACAATATCCCAACATGTGCTGTACCACTACTGCAATGGAAAATTGATGAGATGTAATTGATTGCTCATTTCTTTGTCCTGTCCCTGCATATTCGTCAACTCCTGTACAGGAAGGATGTCAGTGATACAATCATTCTCTGATTGACTCTAACAAATTACAATAACCACATGTGTTAGCATGATGTCACATGTAATTTATAGCATTAGGCCAGACCAATTTTATTTTTTGTTTCATGGGTGGATTTATTTTTTTTCCAGATTGAAAGCAAGGATAAAATAAAATAACACTGTTTCTTAAGTTCCTCCCCCTTTCTTTCTGTGGGTAGATGACTTTTTGCTCGTCTGGTCCAGTTTTATTTTTATTATCATCTCCAATGTTAAAAAAAAAAAAAAATAAATCCACATATGAAACAAAAAATAAAATTGGTTCGGCTTAAGTGGTGTATATGGTAGGCCTACATGTTACAGTACAATGAGCACTCCAGATTCATGACTAAGAAAAGGATCTGAGATGCACAGATCCTTGAGTGTAATTTCCGCTTCATTATTAGGTATGTTGGAAAGAAGATGGTTTGCAAACGGTCTTTAAAAGCTAATTGTTATTGCTTTTTGGGGCAAAGAACTTTGGAGGCTGGACAGGTCCAGCTAACTGATCAGTTAAAATTAATCTTTAACATATAAATTGTTGCATGAAAAGTAAGTGTAATAAATATATATATACATGTATATTCTGCTAGGTTCATCAAGTGCCTGTACACCTCCAAAACCTCCATTTATTTAACACTGAACCTGCTAAAAAGTCGAACACGAACCAGGGATTTTAGCTGGCTATCAGTCTTAGACTTCCTGTTTGCAGTGATTCTCTAGAAAATATGGAATTCAGACTGTCTGTTCTAAAATTCTGGCTAAATACAAGAATCGTATGTATAAATGTAAGTAGAATGTTTTAAAGCAATAATCTTTAGAGCCAGATATTTCATCTAAGAATTTGACAGAAATTCAATATATACAAAGTGTATATCTGAAGTTGCACTGACAGGAGTACATTTAAGATTTAGGTGTTGGTAAAGCCAGATTACCTATTTATACCATATATATATGATCAGATAAATACCTGGTACTATCAGTATGGGATTTGCCAATACTGGGTAAACAATTCAACTAATTCAGGCATTGATTGTATCTGCATTTGAAATGTGTTTAAACTTGTCTAATATATAAGTGTGGCATAATGCATGTGCATGCACAAGATGTGAAACAACTTCCTGGCAAATTGGTCATTGTTAGAACTGAAGAACAGAGTTACTGGCAGATGGTTGAATCGCAACATTATACAGATGAGTAAGCAAAGTACCCAATAGTATTGAAAGAAAAAAAAATTGTTTATTTTAGTCAACTTGAATTAATATTGATGGTGTACATGTTTAAATGCAGATGTTTGCATATGTTTAACACCTGTATGGTCCTATGGTAGTGTTTGTCCATAATTAAAGTTCACCTGCAGTATGTAGGGCCTACAATTTATATGCTGTATTCTTTGTGAACTATATGGATAGACATAAATAATTGATCTAACAAGTAGCAATGCTTATTTGTAAAACATTTGAAGTGATAATTTGCAATGCATTATTGCAATGGTAATGTGGATAAATAGTGCTACAATATGTGTTAATTGCTCATTGCAGTTAAAGCAGAAAATATACTAGACCTAGTAGTTCTCTCCGCACTAAAGGAGGAGAGACCTAGCCCTATATTATTTAGGAGGACGCATTCGACCAGAAAATGTAGCGCACAATCTTCCTCGGCTGATGATTCCGTCAACCAACTGTCAAACCACATGTACCTTAAATACTTGAGAAGGAGTACGTTATGCTAAGAACCACTATCATCTCAAAAGGTACTCTTTTCCTGAGTCTTTTCTGTCGCACCTGTTCTGTTTTCCCCTCGATTGCTTTTCAACCTTTGAATGTTGTTGTGGCGCGCAAACACATACCGACGTGACTAAAATTGACGTTACACTGATTTAAGGCAAGGGAGACTACTAGTACTGTAGTATGAGTAATGGCTACACGCCGCAACATCAGTCATTCGTTTTTGAGGCGAGCGATCGCTCACGCGCACCATGGCTCGCCTAATTTCATTTCAAGGCACGCGATTGATCGCGCACCTAGAGAAGTCCTGCCCTCAAAAAACCCACTGCGTATTTTTTAAAAATACAAGTCGATAATTCATCACGCGTTCACGAAACGAAAATAGGAACTCTTTTGTGTTCGGCGGTACATTCCTTGACAATTTGGGGAAATACAAAATCGGAATCGTAGCAGCGAAGTCGGAGAGTCCGATCGTCCCTTTGATGTGATGTTTGAAGTATACGTTGAATATATCGCCAACGACTATTCAAATATATTGTCTTCGAAAGCGCTAATATATATCCATGAATCTATACCTCTGTTCGATAAAACCTAGCGGCAAAATCATAGCTGAACCAGAAAGATTATTCCGTACTAAGATCCGAGTAAATTTTTGTTATACCCGCCGGTGTTAGCAGCCGCCATGTTTTGATTTGCGTGCATAAAATCAGGCCCTGTTTTTGTCAAAATTCATGGGAATCCAAACAGATTCTCGCCACCCAGCTCTATGGGAATCCACTGCTATCATTTCCATACAGATTGCTTTTAGTTTACGGGAATCCCGCAAACTATTTTGCGGGAGTGCGGACGGGAATCGGATTCCTGCGGAAAAACAAGCCCTGGCATTGCAATGAAATAACGAAATGAACTTGTAATACACTGTTTGAAACAAACGTCACGATCGAAAGAGTTCTTTTGAGGTATTCATTTTGCACAAGATTTGATTTGATCTTATTATCAGACTCGATATTCAAAAGCAAGTTGTCGTCCATAAAGAATTTCTGAAGAAAATCACTTCATATCCGAGGTTCCGTCTGGAAAATGCTGTATCAAATTAACATAATGATATCGAGAAGCTCTGTAAAGTTTTGCTGCTGTGGAATTTATTTGTCATAATAGCAAAAAGCATGACTGGACAGACAGACAGTGTAGACAAGGGGGCACATGTCTCTTGTATATAACTTCAGATAATTGCAATTGGGATCTCCATGAACTTAAAAAAAAACCCCATTAAATGAGGGAGAATTTGCGGATTTATTTGCTGGAAATGGCTCAGAATGCATCTCCAGCAATCTAGGCGCTCTGGGCTTACGGGGCCTAGGCGGCCCCTGGACCCCGGCCTGAAGTGCTAGGATAGTAATTTCAGGAGTGTGATCACTCGCCTAAGACATTTTAGGAGTGTGATTTATAGCACTCCTCTGATTTACAGAAACGAAAGACTGCAACATCGTTCGCTGTCCTCGGTTAATACGTGCATGCGCTTCCACTCAACTTCGAGAAGGAATCGAGGGGGAAAAGAGTAGGTATGATGGAAAGACTCCAGAAAAGAGTGCCTTTTGAGATGATCGTGGTTGTAAGCATAACGTACTCCTGTCCAAGTATTTAAGGTATCGGTTTGACAGTTGGTTGATCGTTTCGTCAGCCGAGGAAGATTGTGCGCTACATTTTCTGGTAGAACGCGTCCTCCTAATGATATAGGGCTAGGTCTCCCCTCCTTTAGTGGGGAGAGAACTAATATACATCATTGCATGGTGCTACATGTACATCATGTATAATATAGAATGCAAATTGTTCTCTCTTGATATAGCAATCTATTAATTTCGGATATTTTCTATCTACATGTATGTGGCTACTGTTAATCTCTTGAATTTAATGAGAGTGGTCACTCTCGCTCTCCATCTCTCTTCTGAATTTTTCTCCAGGAGAGCTTTTGATCACTCTCCTCAAACCTGAGGTGATATTTGAGAGAGCGATCTCTCTTGTATCACCCACGCGAAACAAAATCCAGATATCAAGTGATCAACAGCTCTCACAGATTTCCCGAACAGGAGCAATCTTAATAAATTAATATCCTATATCAAGACAATGCTCCCCAATCGTACATGTCGCTATATAGGATCTTACATATTTCAACTGAATTTGGTGTTCTGAGCGCCCATACCATGAATATTTAATAGCAATATGACATGACGGTCGCATGTGGAATGATCCACTTGCGGTCTGTTAGGGGAGATAGGGTCACCGTCTCCATTTACCCCAATGTTTACACCAACGGTGTTCTGAGCGCCCATACCATGAATATTTAATAGCAATATGACATCATGGTCGCATCTGGAATGATCCACTTGCAGTCTGTTAGGGGAGATAGGGTCACCGTCTCCATTTACCCCAATGTTTACACCAACGTCAAGATCAGTCCATGTATCTATCCTGTGTTATGGTGCTACAATTTCGGGAACCACGGCAATATGAAAAAAAAAGTCACCCTGCCAGTACGGTGCCTGTTTCGGCTGGACCAACCAAAAATTCTCAACCATCAATGTTCCCTTCAAAGCATATGGAGCATTCTCAGGATTGGTTGACGCTCGAGTTACTGCAAGCCTGTTAGATCCTAGCGACATCCAGAAGGGGGAGCGGATAGGATTTAATTTTGATTTGATTGAAACAGGAGAGACTGCTGTTGGAATATTGTGACATCAGTTCATGATAAAGTGATGTGCATGTAGACCTGTGTAATATGGCCGGAATGTGGGGGTGATACAGTCTAGGATGTGCAGATGATGATGATCGTGTAGTTGCTGCTGGCCATTCAGCCAGGAGTGCATCCAAGTCGAAGTGTAGGGTTTTCATCATGGTTTAAGGTATAATTCAGGTTTCTTTTCTAAGTGAAACTGAGCTTTTAGCACTAATTTTGTAGCCCCAGTAACCCTTCAAATTCCGTGAACAAGTCTTCCTGATGATACATCAATAATGATTGCCTCTCTGTTGGAATACATGTAGTTTAGCGGTGAGATGTTCAAGATGTACATGTAGACGCATCGTCCCAGTATGGTGGTTCCGGTACTATGATGGTATTCTTCCATCTATTATTGAAGACTCGTGGGAAGAGGTTACAGGACATTGTCAAACTGGATTATACATTATGCATGTATTTCAGGCTGCAAGATGCAGCCAAACCAGACCCAAATACAAGCAGGGTTCGCTTCCAGCTTCATAATTTTCAGATGTACATGTATTACTGTTCAAGTTATTGGCATACTACTGGGCAGGGTTGATTGACATATGTTCAATAGGTAGACGTGATTAGCTTGTTGATCAGAATTTATATTATATGCATTTTGCTGAGAAGCAACAGGAACTTGATAATGTGATGTCTAGCACTGAAATCACTTGTCTTTATTGCACCATGTACATGTAAGCGTCCTGTCTGTGTCTTGTGC
>JAVTVY010055328.1:0-30217 GCA_036873755.1 Hanleya hanleyi
AAATAATCAGAAACTCACAGTTATTGAATCGAAAACCTAAGTTTTCAAACAGAAAACTTAAGTTATCAAAGCGAAAACCATGGTATTCGAATCGAAAACTTAAGTTTACGGGCGAAAACCTAGGTTATATACCACATAACCCCGAGTTTCTATTTCTCAACACCGAAAATCACAGTTGTCACTAGAAAACCTAAGTTATCGAACCGAAAACCTAGGTTTTCGAATTGATAACTTAAGTTTACGATTGAAAACCTAGGTTATCTAGCAGACAACCCCGAGTTTCTCTTTCAATTTAGAGTTTCTCTTTTATTTTTGGACATTCGTGTAGAAAACCTAAGTTATCAGTCGATAACCTAGGTTTTCGAATTGATGGTTGTCGTGAAGTGAAACTCGGCTTTCTAACTTAGAGTTTCGATATCCGGGTACTCTGGGTTTCGCGCCTTTTCCGATTGTTGACTAATCAGAAATGCAGCGATAACCACGTGACGAAATCAATTATACGGAACTGGTCACAGTGATATAACATTCACTGCCTGTATTAATTTTGACCCAGAGACAGCCTGTGTGTCACCGTAGTATTTTCGAAAGTAGCTATCTACATATCATTGCTGGTGTGAATTACATTGACCTGTCTTATGTCGGTCAGTCAGCTTGAGCGGATAGCTGAATTTCAACTAGATTATTTCCCCCAATTCAGTCTGCAGCATTGCTATTAAACTGATTAAAGGCCCAGTTCTGAGTACCAATACCCAGTCTTTGATAATGCTTGTATAAACGAGGCTTGGTCATACAGGATAGTCTACATTTAATAAATAATCCCAGTTATCCTTTTGTTGGATACATGTTGATTGTGTGGTTCTGTCTGTCGTTTTGATCAGTCAACATGCGGGAAAGGGCGCGAAACCCATAGTATCCGGATATCGAAACTCGAAGTTAGTTAGTCGAGTTTCACTTTACGACAATCGCAAATTCGAAAACCTAAGTTATCGATTGATAACTTAAGTTTTCTACACGAATGTCCAAAAAAAAGAGAAACTCGAAATTGAAAGAGAAACTCAGGGTTGTCTGCTAGATAACCTAGGTTTTCGATCGTATAACCTGGGTTTTCGGTACGATAACTTAAGTTTTCTGGTGACAACTGTGATTTTCGGTGTTGAGAAATAGAAACTCGAGGTTAAGGAAAGAAAAACTCGGGGTTATGTGGTAGATAACCTAGGTTTTCGGCCGTAAACTTAAGTTTTCGATTCGAAAACCATGGTTTTCTCTTTGATAACTTAAGTTTTCTGTTTGAAAACTTAGGTTTTCGATTCAATAACTGTGAGTTTCTGATTATTTGGACATTTGGCCTTCCATATCTGTAGTTAATACAGAGCATCACTGTAGCGTCTTGGGAGTGAGTTAACACAGACAATTCCAGACTTGCCTACAGATGACGGTGATCAGTCCCCACCACAACCCACATTAAATATCCCCTTTCTACACTACTACCCGTATGCGTATGCCCACGCAGGCACAATATATCTCAGTACAAAATGGAGTACGGGGTGGGATTCAAACCCACCACCTTATACGAAGACCAGCACTTAGGACTGGCGCCCGTCGTCATACTGACACCACTGGACATAACGGCCAAACGTTGCCATACGTAAAACAGTGTATTAACGACATCATGACCGCGACAGTCAACACCACTGCGCATGCGCAGATTGACGGCAGTTCCACTACACACCACCCCAGTCGGACTCCCCCCATCAACGCTTTATATGACACCTCACACGACTCATTTGGACACCGGATGGCCCATCTCGACCCAAAAGTGTCCTCCCAAATGTTGTATTCCTACTACTACCGACCAACACAGGTTAACACCGGAAGTCACATCAACCCCAGACTTGACGTCATCCCCTGACGTGACGTCATCCCCGGAAGTCACGTGACCGGTAGTGACCTTTGACCCGGGCGTGATCTTGCGCCGGAATTAACGTCATTTTCACGTCACACAAAACAGCCACAATAATAATGAATTTCACCTTTATTTCGTACTGTGAACCAATGAAAAGCAGGCGCAGTCAAAATTAACCGCTAAACTGCGTTCCACTAACCCTTTTCCCAGCAGGTTTGTCATAAACGTTCGTACTACCGCTTTCCCCATTTCAACCACCTTCTCTCACTTATTGGTCACTCCTGTATTTCTGATAATTAATTAGTCCCTTTTTATTTATTTATTTTTTCGGAGTTATTTCGCTCTACCACATAGTCATCCTTGCGAAGTGTCCTTATGGTTGGCCATCCCTGCCACAATTCGTCATTCATAGGGTGCCTGTAAATATTTTGTACCATGGTGTAAAATGCCAAGTCTCCCATAATTCGTATTTACCGGATGCCTATACGGATTTCGCGGCCCATCAACTCAATGTTTTATTTAAATTTCACGGTACATTTCTTTGTTAATTTGAGATCTTTTGCAGCGCTAGATATTAAAATAAATAATTAAATAATGAATAACAATAACAATGAGGAAATATAAATACTAGTAGAGAAGAGTCGCTATGTACAAGTCGTTAAGTCTGTTATTGGTTTTTATACTGAAAAATATTTGTTATAATCGCGTGGATGATTCCTTTGTCTCGGTACCCCATAGTACGCACAAAGCCGTCCAGAAAAAACTGGGAGAACCAGGGCGTTTTCAGGATTCTTCGAGACGGCTTCCCTAACGACGCCCTTGGGAACAGGGTAGGTCCTTCCAGAAATCTGTGCCTGTAACAATTGCTTGGAGTGTGTAGTGGGGTACAGAACGGCAGGTCTACGTCCTATATTACGTGAAAGTCAAAGGATCATATTCTGTGTTGAGGCGTCAGTTCGGTAACATCTAAGGGATAGCGTGTCCGGTGTGGTCTAGGGTCGAGTATTCTGATTCTGGGTGTTCTTGCTATGCGGCGTTGTCACTCAAGGCGCTGTTGGTATTCTTGTAATCGTCATCCGTCTTCTGTTTCAAGTCTTGTCCAACTCGTCTGTGGTCTTCGGTGTGCCTGTATCATATGAAATAGAAGGCTTGTAGTCATTCTTGTTTTCTATTGTTTTTCGATGCAATAATTTGATATATCTTCCTCCCAACAAGAGGCACGCCCCGAATGTCAGTCACATAATATGAATAGCAATATATAATTAGGTGAGTAAATAGATAAACAAATGAATAAATAACTAAACATTTCGATAGATTCAGTACTAGGTGAATACACAAATAAACGGCCCTGTATTATTTCTGTATGCATTATCGTTTGATGGCCATAAAGAATTTGTAGGACAATGAGATAGACGGCCCTCAATATCAAGGTAACTCCGCCATCACCATTTCCTATATTTTATGCCGAATACTGCTCGCTATATGCGATTTGGCCGTGCTAATGTTGTCATGAATTCAATTAGATTTGGCCATCGTTTGTTTTGTAGGACAGTGGAACAGACGGCCCTCAGTATCAAGGTAACTCCGTTGTTGCCATGCCTATTTTATTTCTAAATGTGTCTGTGACATTTTGGCCAGATGTTATGTATGGATAGTTTATTATGGCCATAATGTTTTGTATGGCTATGGTGCACACGGCCCTCAAGTATCAAGGTAACTCCGCTGCAACCATACCATTTGTTGAAGTCAGAAGAATGATTTGGCCTCTATCAAATCGTGTCATAGTACTTGGTGTACTAGTAGTTGATTATGTGGAAAAAAAAAAAAAAAAAAAAAAATTGCTGACTGCGCATGTACGGCGGTAGTATTATATACTGGAGTAATAACCAGCAGTTTTGATAAAATTTATCAAGGACTTGAATACCTGATTTCTAATGGGGGCTTAGGGTTTAATAACGCTGGTAATGTTAAGGGAGTGTTGAATTTTTTTAATTCGTTTCTAAGTGCCACACGTTGTTGGTTGTGGATTGGGCATTCAAGTAGCACGTGTTCTATTGTTTCTTCTACATTGTTGCATGCGGTACAGAGTGGTGAGGTGTTTTTCAGAAGCATGGACAGATGTGATTTAAGTCCGGTTTTGCCTAGTCTTAATCTGGTGATTATGCGGTCATCACGTTTATTGTCTAACTGGAATCCCTGGGCTTGTCTTTTCTCTCCATCAAGGATCTTATGTAACCACCGTCCACGTTCTTCTTCGTTCCATTCCTTTTGCCACTTGCTATCTATTTTGCGTCTAATGATAGTGTTCAGTTCTTTATATCCTAATCCTATTGGCACATCGTGTGTAGTTTTAGCAAGACTGTCTTTGGCAGTTCTGTCGGCTGCTTCGTTACCTCTGATGTTGACATGCGCGGGGACCCATGCTAAGATGGCGTCTATACCCTCGTTGTGTATTTGTGTACATATACATTCTATTTTGTGTATGAGATCAGGTCTACTGTCAGATATAGAATTTTTGATTGATGTGAGTCCACTAAGGGAGTCACTGAGTATCACCGCACGGATTGGTTTGTGCTCGATGACCCATTCGAGAGCCTTAATTATAGCAATCAGTTCACTAGTGTATACAGACATATTGTCTGGAAGTTTGAAACCATTTTGTATGTTGAGCTCAGGTATAACAAAAGCTGATCCCGTGTTATTACTTGTGTTTTTCGATCCGTCTGTATAGATTTTTAAGTAATTTTTCCAGTTTTGGTTGATATATTCAAGGGTGGTGGCTCTTATAAAGTCTGGGTTGTCCTTCTTTGTGAGGTAGTCGTGAATACTTGTGTCCACGTAGGGCGACTCTAATTCCCAGGGTGGTCTAGTGATTTTGTCTGTGTCGCAGATGTGTGCGATGGGTATTTCGTGCTCTTGGAATAGGTTATTTACGGTGTAGCCGAGGGGGGCGGAGTCTTTTTGCCAGTTTTTCTTTAAATTAATTTAGTCGTTAAGTCGTTAAATATGGCTTCCTCATTCTTTCCACCAATGATATGAGATTTTACAAAGTTGGTGTCGAGCTGTAGGCTCCTCTCCCTCTTCCGATTTAGCGAGAAATGTACACGAGGCTCGGGTCGCCAAATCCACCGTCCAATTGCATGCAGCTGTTGAGAGTACAGAACAGTCATCGCGACTTAAGCACTTATTACAACTTATTTACTAGTTTAACCACGTACGAACAGTTTCCCTCCGGACAATTCCCCTTCTGGACATTTCCCCTCCTGGTGATCTGCCCTCTGGACATTTCCCCTCCCAAATATAATTTTTTCACTCTACACAACTATTCTCTTATTTGTATTTACTATTAATATGGAATTTAAATCAACAAATTCTCTTCTTTTATTTTATTTTGGAATTTAAATCAACATATTTCCTTCTTTGATTTTATTATATTATATTAGGCCTAAGAAAAATAATTAGTTTCTTACATAAGACTATCTAGTATCTCTTCCCTTCTATCTCTGAGTTAAAGTTGCCACTCCACTTCTGAAAGGATTATCTATTGTTTATAATTGCCCTTTGATCTTTCTGTTTCAAGGAATCTCTTGTTTCATAAAAAGGCATGAGCAGTTTTCATCCTGCATTGTTTTCTGATCGTGTTTCTTACATAAGATTATCTCAGTAATGGGTAAACATTGCCATTGCCACTTCCGAGAGGATTATCTATTATTTATATTATCCTCTGATCTTTCTGATGAGTAAAACCCGTTATCTGTGGAGGATGTATAAATATGGTCTGCACACCGTGCTCAAATATCTATTTATTTATTTACTTATTTATTCATTTATTAATCTTTATATTTTAAAATATAGCGCTTGTAAACATCACAAATGAAATGAGAATGCGGCCCTAAAACTACAATTTCAATCAAGTGCTCAACATTCACACTTCCACCATGTTTTATTTATAAATTCATTTTATTGGAAGGAGTTTACCATCAAATTACATTGGGGAGGGGAACTGTCCAGGAGGGAAATTGTCTGGGAGGGGAACTGTCCAGGAGGGGAATTGTCCGGATGGAAACTGTCCGGGAGAGGAACTGTGGCTGTGTAAACATTTTCCAGCCATGCAATCCTGAAGACGCCCTGGAATCCTGAAGACGCCCTGGTTCTCCCAGTTTTTTTCTGGACGGCTTTGTGTGTACGAAGGGGTACCAAGACAAAGGAATCATCCACGCGATTACAACACATATTTATCAGCATAGCCTAGCCAATAACAGACTTACCAACTTGTACATAGCGACTCTTCTTTACTTGTATTTATATTTCCATCTGCTCTCTCATTGTTATTTATTATTTAATTATTTATTTTAATATCTAGCGCTGCAAAAGATCTTAAATGCTTAAATTAACGAAGAAATGTACCGTGAAAGTTAAATAAAACATTGAGTTGATGGG
Organism: Hanleya hanleyi; assembly: GCA_036873755.1. NCBI lineage: Eukaryota > Metazoa > Mollusca > Polyplacophora > Lepidopleurida > Hanleyidae > Hanleya > Hanleya hanleyi. The sequence continues at coordinate 6,344 of JAVTVY010055328.1, forward strand.
CCGCGAAGTCCGTAGTTGTGTTATGAGCTGGAATTAGATATGGTGGCAGATATATGCAGTATGTACTAAAGGACTTGTTAACTCAGCTCATCTGATAAAGTATACATGGTAGAAAGATATAGTGTATTAACGCTATCTGGCTTGGGCGATTTGGGGTGTAGAGCAGAATGGAGAGGGGCAGAAAGTGCTACCCATATATATTTTCATTATACCTAAGGTTCCTTTTTATTTCCAAGAAAAACGAGGATGCCTCCCTCTCAAGAAAATCCAACGGTGCGTACAGCGCAAAGCACCCTGAGTGAGGATTTCGTCCACTTCCCATTTGCTCACGTGACCATATGTCTACACTTGTTACAAGTTTACTCATTGGTCAAATTGGGGTACCGACATTATCCCCCAACGACAGTTTCCCCAGCGACATTTTCCCCACCGACATTTCCCACGACAGTATTCCCACACGACATTTTCCCCAGGTGACATTTTGCCCACCCTAATATTACGTGCGGTAATAATTACGATCTGCCGACAATCGCAGTCGCGGTCAATCGATATGAATTAAATATTTTTAATTTTAAATTTCAGTTTTGGCTTAATCGCTATGAATTAAATATTTTCCCTTCAAAAGAAAAATGGAAACGACTAGTTAAAACCACTGTACATATGCACGAACAGCGGGAATGGTTACAACGGATGCGCGAACACTGTGACTTCGATAGATTCGCTAGAGTTCACCACACGCTGTCACCATTTGGGTGGTGGAAAATAGCGAACAGGCATCCAGAGCATAGGGAAAGCATACAATTTATTGTGTCATTGTGCGCGGCAATCAAAAATATCCAAGGAAAAGAACTCTGTCATAAATGTGGGAAAATGTACAGAGATGTATTGGAACATATAGTGCTTCACTGTGATTCTTTGGAAGATCAGAGAGACGAACTGTGGTGTAGATTTATTAACATTGACGATATCCGATTCAGTGTGTTTCTCCATTGTCTTTCTGATTGGGACCTACTGCATATCATGATTGGGGGAACAATAGAGTATAATCTATTGAATGAAGATCTAGAGCTGTTCAGGATAGCGTGTCTAAAATTCGTACACAATGTTAGTAAATTGTACTTTCAGTAGTGACAGCCTCTCTGTCGTCTTGTGCATAACGTTAACAAACTGTGCATGTACATATGACAGTAATTAATCACACAAGAGCGATCTCATCCACTGTTTAATTCTCCTTGTAAATAACCACGGAATTTGCCTGTAACCAACTGTAATTATCTTCCTATTTTCTACTGATTGCTACTGTAAATATGCCTGATATATGCTCTCCACCAGGAGGAAATAAAGGTAATAATAATCAAATAATAATATCACATGCATGTTTGCCGCTTTCATGCAGCGAGAATTTTTGATCACTTTTCATTCATTGGCATATAATCTTCATAAGTTGCGATCCGAATAAATAACTTCAAATTTCTTTGACCGCGACTGCGATTGTCGGCCAAATTTAATATTCTTGATAAAACATCGAGTTATTTACGACTTACGGCTAAATTAATTTGTACCATGGTATACATTATTTACAGGCATCCAATAGATACAGATTGCGGAAGGCTTGGCGATTTTATACCATGGTATAAAATAACTATAGGCATCCTATAAATACGAATTATGGCAGGTTTGATGATTTTATACCAAGGTACAAAATAATTATAGGCATCCTATAAATACGAATTATGGCAGGCGTGGCGATTTTACACAATGGTACAAAATAATTATAGGCATCCTGTATAAATACGAATTATGGCAAGCTTGGCATTTTATACCATGGTACAAAATATTAACAGGCATCCTATAATTATTTTATACCATGGTATAAAATGACGACTTGTGGTCGGGATGGCCCACCATACCGCCCCCTCTCGTTTTAGCCCGATTGACCCATACTACCCCGCCGAAGATTCGTGGCCTTTCGACCAAAAACTTGTCTGTATGATGAACACAAACAAACAAAGAAACAAACAAACAACCATAGACTGTTTTTTAAAATTATAGTGAGATGCTCTTGATGTAATAGTTCAAATATCTACATTTTAGGAATATGGGACAAGGAGGGTCTACCCATCCCTGCCACGATCTAGCTTCGATAAGGTTGGGCCACCATCACTCAACCCCCCAGCCCAGCTCCTTCTGCAAGGTGTTGTTACACTTCACACCAACACTCACACCTGCACACACACAGCGTACCATTGAGTAGTGGTACATTTGATAAGATTTATTGCTATACACACACAGCCAGAATTGATGCGCGCGTCTGGCATTTGCTGAAAGGTTAATCTTGAGATTAGAGCCAGTAGAAATATGTTATCACAATATTTACTTCTTTTCTTAGCCCATCTAGACTCATCCCCATATAGTATAGCACAGTAGCATGACACGGGTAAATAGTATACGGTGAACTGTAGATTTAACCGACATGTATAGTTTTACTGGTGTACTATATATTAGGACTACCTGGTATACCGGGTAATTTGTTGGCACCACTTGTTGGTGTTGAACCGACTCTAAGACGCAAATAAGCAAAAAAGGAATATAAGTTTTATTTGTGCATACAGATTTTGTTTATTAGACGCACTGGGGAGAATCTTGAATTTACCGACTTTACCGGTATTAGAATTAAATTAGTTTGCAAGAGAGAAAATCTATCATACAAACTATTCAGTGTGTCGTGTCTGGATATGGAATCCGCCAGACTGAAAAACGGTTGTTATGTGAAATCAACAACTGGGTTTATTTTAATATTCCTGGCTATTTTATTGGCCACTGGAGTAGGAATTATAGTGCACTTTGCCGGACAAGGGGGATCTATCACATGTTACTGTGAGAATCCGGACAGTGATTCGAACGAAGAAAGTGGGAGCTCAGAATGGGAGCAGTGCCGATTTGAAGCCAAGAACAGAAACATATGTGAGTAGATTTAAACTATACCGTTGTTTTAATGTTCAGCAACATAATTTCCAATGTTGATAATACACCCAGAAAACACCCCAGGTGTCAACAATCGTGTGTCTTCGGCATAACATGATATTTTATTGCTGTTTAGCTCCGTAACATCATCACGATCATTTTAGTTTCGATGATGATTTAATCACGATGTCTTGACGTGAATGTTCCAGGAAACAACGTATTTTTTTTTATCCCGCTTCAGACAAAATCGTAACGAGCGATCACGGTCACATGGTCGCCCGATCTTTTTCCATCCACCGCCGTCGATTGTAATTCGGGGTGGGTAACTAGGGTATCTCCCTTTACAGTAGCGCCTGTCTCAAAGCACTCGCGTTGGCTGGCTCGCATCGATTACTCCTCGGGCTTCATATTGACAACACGTATTTGTAATAGAGGTGAGCTTCAGCAGCTGTAGTTCTAAATTAGATAGCATGCTGTGAACAGCTCGTATTTTATCGTAATCAGCGATGATCAATTAACGCAAATAATATTGCAAATGGGTGACTTTACAAACAGCGTTTTTGTTGTTTCGTGTGCAACAACAACACAGGGCCTAGCTAAGATTCATAGCGTCTCCATTCCCTCAACGCTATGTCGACGACAAATACATTTCCCTGTTGGCATCATCCGAACGCATGGCACGATCATACGTAGAAACTTCTGCACGTAGCCATGCGGTAACGGGTGCTATCTGAGTGTAATAGGGCGTTTCCCAAATGGTCACATCCGACTGGTCCCGTTACATCCGACATCGGTGCAATCACATTCATACAACGAAGACACACCTCCAGAAAGCGATCGATTGAAATGATCTCATGGTGGGCCTCGAAGTGCCCCCATCACAAAATAAAAAGCATATCATTTTCCTGTGAACTGCCGCCGATTTTATTTTGTTTTCAAATATGTTAGGCCGTTTGTAATATGATTTTTCTTAAGATAAACAAAGAAGCATGCTCCACTAGAGTGAGAAATAGAATAGCTAATTCGCACAACTTCGTTTTGGTCTCGCGTAGACTCCCCCCGTCTTGCGCCTCGTGAAACTGACATGTCTGCATGTCTGAGAAATATTCAAATACACATAATTTCATTGGCTCGTTTAAATGGGACCGACATTTGATCTCATGCTTTGGGAACAACTTTCGAACTGGATTATCTCCCTCTAGATAGATGGCGCCGTGTGAAATACATGCCGAATCACAGCGATAAACTAAGGGTAGTGTTAAGTGAAACGTGAAATGCCCTTAGCAAGCTAAAATGCCTGTTGGTAACTCGAACATCTCCATGGCGCACTTATTATTACCTTTGCGTCCTATTGGATCTTCGTTAACTTGAGAAAATGGGCCACCATGAATAAAAATACAGAAATGGCAGACTAAATGGCCCTTCGTCGGTCATATATTAATTACAGACGTTAAAATTATCTCTATGGAGCCCCAAAATCACCTGAAATCGAGGGTCAAGAAGATGGGTATTTCCGTCATAATAGACCCCGTGTAGACAGGGGATGATGATCACAACATCGATTATGGTATTTTTATTCATGGCGGCCCATTTTCTCAAGTTAATGAAGGTCCAATAGGGCGCAAAGGTAATAATAAATGCGCCGTGGAGATATTCGAGTTACCACCAGGGAAATGTATTTGTCGTCAGCATAGCGTTGAGGGAAGGGAGACGCTATGAATCTTAGCTACACAGGGCCAAAGTTGTTCACAAGAAATCCTTTATCACAGGATTTGCCCATGGACAATAGCGTGCTCAGAAAGGGTCTTCAGCAGGATAATATCACCCAATATCAATTTTACTGACCCCATACATTTCTGTATTGGGTCACTGACAAAACGTGTAACTAATAATATGCTTCTCTTTAGGGACTTGATATTTTCGTCTATGTTCACCTGTAGAATACTTTTCAAAATAAAATGCATCGAACTCAGTCGCGACCACCATCGTAACTTATCGTCTTTTGATTTAGATGCAGCATTTTTCGGTAGATTAGTTCTCATTTTGTCGGCCTGCTGCCATGGACATCAGCAGATTGAACATCCAGGAAATCTGTTCTTTTTATGTACCGAGATTTAAACTGTGCATTTAGTATGTATGGAGTTCTTTAAATTTTCCGGCGTTATAATCGTACTGAAAAGTATTTATACACTTCATTTACTAACAGAGGCATCTTCATACAAAAACTGACTTCTCCATCCACACTTCAAAAAACTTCGAAGCGTGAACGTAGATATTTGCTTTTGCATGAAGCTTAAAATAAAATAAAAATACCGGTATCACAAAGTGGCACCATCGGGTGCAGCAAATGGAAGATTTATCCCGCTCACTCGTGCAATTTAAAATAGTAGACAAGGAAAACAAATGGTAAATTAGTTCTTTGTGTGGTATAGGGTTCAATATCACCCGAAATTTGAGCATTACAAGTCATGTTGGGGTCATTCTTTGGGTCAAATAAGGTCAAACTTGGTAAATATCGTTTCTAAATCAATTTCCATCCTGATGGTTGTTACTAATGGGTATCCAACCTAAATTTGTTGTATTTAGAGAAGGGCTTTAACGCAGGTATGACTAGCACGACACTTATTGGAAATGAAGTCATTTTGGGGTCACTTTAGCGGTCAAATGAGGCCAAAAATCTGGGAAATTTCTTTTTTATTGCATATGCATTGTGCTGTTAATTAATTTGTATGTAGTATGGTTCAAGGTATAGTGGGGATACCAAATCACCTTTGGCTAAACCTTTTTAGTATGGTATTCTTTGTAAAGGAAATGGGTATATCCAATCTGAAGTTCTTCGGGGTGAAGTTTAAGATAAGTAGTATATAGGGTAATAGGGTCTTTAATTAGTTTTTGTTTGTGAGTTATTGGCGACATGCATTTTCTTATAGATTGGACCTTCCCGATTTAGAAAATTTTTGGTGCCATGTTTGCTTTCTTGAGCTTGAAGTAGTTTGATATGGGTGATAGATTGTTCGAAAATTTAGCGCCCTTTGAACTTTTAGCGATATCACCAGATTGATTGGAAATCGAGAGCCAGGACTTTCCGAAGTTTTGGAATAATATATTAGGCTAATTTTAAGCTCATTTCCATAATTCTAGTTATTAACCATCATGGGTTAATTCAAAATGGTGCTCGAACACGTGTAAGCACCCATAAATCGTTGTTATATAACGATTTTTAGCTCTTTGTGCAAGTTAACACCAAGCCTAACACCTTAAGCCTATACTGAATTTGCTTGCATAATTTTCAGTTTAAAATATGATGGTTTAATTAAAAATGACAGACATGTGTTTAATGTGAAAATCACACTTGTTCCTGTTGCTCGTGTAGTTCAAGGCACTATTCTTAGCTCACAGAGAAAACTTATCAAAACCGAATGATCTTTATGCGTAGCCTGTCTTCTACATATCCCTAATTTCAGTTGGTCGAATTCAAAATGGCGGCTACATGTGGTCATCTGAAAATCATACTTTTTCATGCTGCTCCTATAGTTCAATGCATTATTCTTAGCACATTATGCAAATTTATCAAAACCGAGAGATCTCTGAACATAGCCTACATCTTACGCCCATTTTGAATCGATTTACATATATCCCTAAGATCAAGATGTGATGGTCAAATTGAAAATGACGGCCATCTGAAAATCTTATCTTTTCATGTTGCTCGTATAATTCAAGACATTATTCTTAGCTCATTGTGCAAATTTATCAAAATATATCACTAAGCATAGCCTAACATCTGACGTTAATTTTGAATATATTTGCATATCCCCAAGATCACATTATGATGGTCAAAATCAAAATGACGGCCATGGGGTCATCTGAAAATCTTGGTTTTCCATGTTGCTTGTACAGATCAAGGCATTATTCTTATTTGATTGTTTAAATTTATCATTGCAGAAGGATCTCACATCGTAGCCAAATTTGAATATATTTGCTTAGTCTAAAAAATGATTGTTAAATTCAAAATGGTGACCACAATGAGTCATCCGAAATTCATGTTATTCGTATAATACATTATTTTTAGTCTTCGATTAAATCGAAGAGAATAACAACATAGCTTATCACATTATGCCCTTTTTACCCCTCAGCCCATAGGGCTGTGGGGTCTTGTCGTTGCCATGTACGTACGTCCGTCCGTCCGTCCGGTCGTCCGTCCGTCCGTCAACATTTTCTTGTTCGCTGAATATCTGCAGATCTATGAAGTCGGGCCTGACCAAACTTTGGTGAGAGCTTCCTGAATGTTGACTGATGAAATGATTAGATTTCCTGATGGCTATGATAATTTCATGATTTTTAATTATTTTTTACTTATTCTTTATTGATGGCTCAGCTTTTGCACTATTATCTATGCCCATCAACATGTTCTTGTCCGCTGAATATCTGCAGATCTATCAAGTCGGGCCTGACCAAACTTTGGTGAGAGCTTCGTGAATGTTGACTGATGAAATGATAGATTTTCAGATGACTATGATGATTTCATGATTTTTAATTATTTTTTTTATTATTATTTATTTATTGATGGCTTAGCTTTTGCACTTTCTTTTTATTTTTATTTGTAAAATCCATATTTATTTCCACAATATCAATATGATATACAACATAGGTTTACAATTCATAAACTTCTCAATCTTATCTCAGATTCAAATATCATTATCAAAGGGTTTTTTCTTCCACCATATTTATATTTGCTTATGCACATTTTGGCTACTAATATGACCATATTAACATATTGAGATTCATTTTCTTCCAGTTCGGACATATAACTGAACATTATTTCTGTAGTTGATACAACAATGTTCATTTGCAATTTGGTTTTCAGAATTTGGTTTACCATTAACCATAAGGGTGCCACCTTTGCGCATTCGCAAAAGAAATGCTCTATGTAATCAACTACTTTGCAGTATTCACATTGATTTGTTTCTGAGACATCAATTTTTTGTAACATAATCTGTGTTGGGTAGATGTTTTGTAATATTTTCCACTGTAGCACTCTCAATCTAACTTCCTTTGTACATTTAATTGCCATCTCCCAATGTTCCTCATTTATTTCAAGCTGGAATTTTGTTTTCCAAAAATGTATAGAACATGCATGTTGCTTATTAATATTAGTCAACATGAGTCTATAGTTCTTACTATTTAATCCTTCGATCGATTTTCCATGATAATATATTTGATTTTTTATTACAGTGTTATGGTAATCAAAACCTGAAATCCAAGACTTAGGAATAGCCTTAATAACAGAGAAATATTCTAACATCCTTTGTGGTGCTTTACCAATTTTAAAGACTAATTCTTCTAGAGACAAGAAGTTTCCATTTTTAATAACGTCATTTACACGTACAAGACCACCTTTAACCCAGTCCTTGTAGTAAATAACTTCGTTGCCACTCATCACATGCTTGTTATTCCATAGTACTTGATGGAAATTCCTTTTCGCTGTCGCTTCGTCATTGCAATAACATATGCTCGAGTCTAGCCAAACTTTCAAAACATTTCTCCAAAATAATGATTTAACAAGATGGATCCCTTTGAAATTTTGATATTCAACACAGCTCTCAAAAACACTTAAATCCTTCCCTAAACAGGAGTAGTAGTACAAAGGGATTGTTTTCCAACTAGGTGTGGCTTTATCACATAACCTACTCACCCATGACAGAATCATAGATTTTTGCATATCTGGTAGGTTAATCATTTTCAATCCACCATTGCAATAATCTTTACATAGAATAGATCTTTTTACCTTTTCAAATGCTTTCTTTTCAAAGTTACCTTTCTTCCAAATAAATCGAAAGAACAGAGTATTTAGGTCTTTGATAACGCCATCAGGTAAAATTATAGACTGCATTATATGTGTGAAGTTTGATATCAGATAAGTTTTCACAATTTGAATTTTTCCCATAATAGACAGATTTCTTTTGTTCCATTTTACAATTGTTTTTTTCACTGTTTCAATTCTGTCAGTCCAGTTTTCTACAATATCTCCGGCTCTCTGAGAGTTACTAAATATAATGCCCAAAATCTTGATCCTTTTTGGATCTAAAGCCCATTTAATTTTACCCACTTTTCTTTTACAATACTTCATGCTCCCTAACCACATTCCCTCAGTTTTTGTTTTGTTTATTTGAAGACCTGAAAATATTGCAAAATATTCAATTATTATTAAAGCTTCATTTAAGTCATGCTCATCCCTTAAATATAGTGTGGTATCGTCTGTGTGCTGCGATACTAATAATGTTTTTGTCGTGTTTTTAAATGGAATTTGGATACCTTTAATTCTAGGTGTCTGTCTAATTTTGATCGCCAGCACTTCTACTGCTAAAATAAAGGCCAATGGAGAAAATGGACATCCTTGGCGGATACCGGATTCAAGACTAAACCACCTTGATATCCAACCACAGTTGGTAACACAACTACTGTTGTTACAGTTAAGGATCTCTACCCATCGAACAAATTTCTCACCAAATCCGAATTTTCTGAAACATTCTATCATATACTCCTTTGATACTGTGTCAAATGCTTTTTATAATCCACTGCTAATAAAATGCCTGGCAAGTTTGTTTCGTCTAAATATTCATGCACATATATCATCAATTTGCCTGATTACAGTAGCTATGTTTCGTCCTTTGATGTATCCAACCTGATCTTCATTAATCAGTTCTGTTATAACACCCTGTAACCTAATGGCTAACGCTTTTGCTAGTATTTTATAGTCAGTGTTTGTTAAGGAAATTGGTCGCCAGTTTCCTAATTCATCCCTATCTAGCCCTTTTCCTTTGTGTAGTAGTGTAATAACACCTCGTTTCTGTAATACCGATAATTCCCCTTTGTTGTATGCTTCATTAAATGATTCCATTACCAACTCTTTTATTTTGATCCAGAACACTTTATAAAACTCTGTTGTTAACCCATCTATGCCTGGGGATGATCCGTTTTTCATAGCACTAAGAGCCGATGCAATTTTAGTGATGCATAAATTAGCATCACAAATATCTTTTAGGTTATCATCCAATTTAGGCATATTTAAATTTTGTGCAAATTCATCCATTAGATATTTTTTTCCGAAAAATTAACTTCCCGTTTGTACAAATTTTCAAAATATTCGCTCTGCATGTTAAGTATTTCACTTGCATCTGAAACAATACTGCCATCTTCAGACTTCAGACAAGTTATGCTCTTAGCTGATGATCTCGCCTTCTCTAAATTTAGGAAATATTTTGTGTTACGTTCTCCCTCCTCTATCCATTTTATTCTAGACCTCACTTGAGCCCCCCTTGCTTCTGCCACTGCAAATACATCCAATTCTTGTTTGAGTACTTCCATCCCTTTTACTGCATCACTGTTATCATGGCTATCACTGACTATCTTCCCCATTTCTGATAGCTTCTCCTGTATTTCATTGATTTTATCCCTTGTTGTTCTATTCTTTTCTGTACTGTATTTAACTGTGAAATCACGAATTTTAATTTTACATAGGTCCCATTTAGCTTGGGCATCGCCCTGTGTGCCCGTGTGCTCTAATTTCAGCCTTTCAATATAGACGTTTAATTCATTTACATAATTTTGATCCCTTAATAATGCATTGTTGAACTTCCAGTAGGATGTTCTAAATTGTCGTTCAGTTCTAAATTGGTCGTCATACTGCAAAATGCTTTACATTCCTTTTCAGAGTGGTTATTACCAGCTATTATGTCCAAGGAGTTAATTTGAACAGAATTAAAATCTCCTGCCATAATACAATTTCTATAAGATATATGTAATATTTCATTTTTTTTCTGCATCTCTTCATAAAAATTCAGCTTATCTTGTACCCCATTAGGTGCATATACATTACTAATACAAAAAAAATCCCCGTCATGTTCAAAAGTAAGTGCCAGCAGTCTATCTTCTTTAATTTTCACTTCAGCGTTCACAATTTCAAATCCATTTTTTACTAGAGTCAATAATCCTCTACTAGCACTAGTTCCCTCACTCCAAAATAAATCCCCTCCCCATTCTTTTTTCCATTTCTCCACATCTTCTTTAACAACATGAGCCTCCTGAACACATATTATGTCAAAATTATTTTTTCTTAGATTTCTGAAGATTGATTTCCGTTTCAAATCCTTTCTAAGCCCATTGGCGTTAATTGTCGCAATTCTAAACATTATGTACTAGAAGTTATTTACAATATTTACAACAGAGTACTCAGTCTTAGCTTTTGCACTGTTATCTATGCCCATCGGGAACCCTTGGTTGCATGTTTCATTGTGACTTTTGAAGGTTCCCTGATACAAGAAAGCCTGGTCCATTCAAGATTCAAGATTATCATTGGATGGAACCCACCAATTCCCATATATTCTGGGAGCTTAAATGATGCTACACTTGTTTAACCTATGCACTACCCTCGAGAGGATTTCACCAACCCTGGGGCACTAAATGTTAAAGTTTTGGACTTCTTCCTATCCACAGCTTCTCAGCCTCATGTATGAGATGCAGTGTACATTGCTAAATTTATACATTTATAGTAATAACAGGTTGGTGACATTATTTTATTTAAGAAATACAGGAGAAAACTAGACATTGTTGGTACAATATCATGGTCTTTCCTTGTCGTCCTCCAAAGGTATTATTTCGCTGTATTGTGATGTGGCATATACTACAAATACGGAGTGGAAGCATTTTCCGGAAAGTTTAATTTGTCAAGATTGCGAGCGCCTTAGGTCGAGTGTGAACTTTCATCGTTATGTGCCGTTGTTCAAACAATTGCAAAAAAGTTAAACGGTTGAACGTCTACTGTATTCTATTTGAGTCCCGCTCTGTGTGGGCACTGAATATATGTCGCTCAATACTGATTTCGTCGTGTACATACTTCAAACAGCATGCTAATTGGGGGCGGAAATTGTATCCTGTCTGCAGCAATGCGAATGCATTCTTACTGTCAATTCCAAACACATATATATATTCCCTCAATCAAAATTGATGACCTGTACCAGACACTTCAGGCTAGTATCAACAGCGAGATACAGTGGCAGAGATGCCGTTTCAATTACGTATTTTGGCGCGCGATTTTAGTCGACTGGGTATTGTTCTTAAATTAGTAAACGAATGCCTACCTTGTTTGCACAGTCCATTCGTACTTCATCTGGGAACATTCCACGTTAATGGCGGCATCGAATATTCTCTCGTTTTAGGGACTTTAATCCTAGACACCTAAATGCCATCCCTGCCGAGCTCAGCTATTTGCCTACGCTAAATGCCATCCCTGCCGAGCTCAGCTATTTCCCTACGCTAAATGCCATCCCTCCCGAGCTCAGCTATTTCCCTACGCTCGCCGTGAAAGGAACACTCGCGCGTATTTGAGGGACAGACGCGCGCACTTCCGGTGAACCAAATTATTCACCTTGTTTGTTTCCGAATACCAGGATCGCTAACCCTCTGTCTACGCTGTATTATGTCAAACTAACGGCTCTCTCGTACCTGTTCAAGTTTTCCACAATTAATGTGCCCGGTATGGAGTCATTGTCAACGAAAGAACACAGTATTGGAAGTAAGTGGCAGCAAATTACAAGTTCGTAACTATTGCGGTTCAAGAGATAAAAGGTTTACAAAATTGAGCCGGCCCCGTCATGTAACACGACGTTTATTTAATTGTGAACATTGGATGCCTCGAGTGTTACAGCCGAATCGCTATAGCGAAATTGACAACACCCATTGAATAGATGAAATCAACATGTGACCATTTAACGGCTTAATGGTTCGGGAAAATTGTTTCTTTAATATCTCTAAACCTATCAAAGCTATATTCTTGAAATTTCATAGGCAAATACATATATATATTCCCTCAATCATGCCTAAAAATAATGATGATTGAATGCATACTTTTCGCAAAACTTGAATACATCGTAAATTTCAGAAATTGCTAATTATCTCCCAATCTTTCTGGTATCTTTTTATGGGTTCTACTGGTGTTCTGTTACATCATGTAATGACCTACATTCATGTGCAAATTTCAAGTTGAAATTTCCAACAGTTTTCCAGTTACGGCACTGTAGTCGCAAAACTATCCGTGGCCATAGCTCAAAAACTAAGGTCAAGGTCATCTTGAAAATTCGGTGACGTTATACCTGTATTATGGGGTACAAATGTGTTAAATTACAGATTCCTGCAAGTTGTAGTTTTCGAGAAAATTACATGCAACGCTTTTTACATTTTGTAATATTCAAGGTCAAGGTCATATCGGATGGTTTTATAATTAGCGCCAAAAGAAAGTCAATATTGTACTCAATATTGCCTCATTGTTTTGTGACTGTCAGTGTGTTAGTTTTCCAGTAAATGGAAGCCGTATTTTCGATATTCGGATGCTTATCACTTGAAAGATCAAGGTCAAGGCCGAGTTCTGATACAAGTGCTGACCTTGTGACGTCAGGTAGGTCACGTGACCTTATTTTCAGACTGATCGCATTGGCCGTTCAAGATTTGACCATCAAACTTTGCCCTCATATAGCGACGCTTCTGGAGGTCAAAGGTCAAATTTAAGGTCACATCCTTTTCGGTCATTAAAGTGTTCATTAATATTAGGAGTATCAATGCCGTAGCTTATTTCCTTATAAAAAAACGGGTTTTGAAAAACATTAAAAGGGAGATAACTATTTCTTCTTGTTATGTAACAATTCAAAAATATAACTACAGCATGGCCATATTTAACACTTAGCAACCATCAACTTTCCTTTAGATATGTTCTTTATTTTTGGCTGTACACAGAAGACACGAAAAACAGCACCAGGGGAGAGAACTCTAAAACCGCTTCCGTGACCTACTTATTTTATTGGTTATTTTGTTGGGTGTATCTGCAAACTTTCACATTTCAAATTTCAGCTGCATGGCCTTATGCGTTTGGTCAATATTCGCAAAATGGTGTTTTTATCAAAAAAGCCCATAGCTCAATAGGTCAAGGTCAAGGTCAAAATTGAACACCTGTACCAGAAACTTCAGCCCGGTATCTACAAATGTTCCAAATATCTAAGCTGTATATGAAACCGTTTAGCCGCTATCGCGAAAACAGAATAATAATAATAATAATCCGTAGAATAACAAAAGGTCTATCCATTGGAAATGGAAAGACCTAATAATAATAATCCGTAGAATAACAAAAGGTCTATCCATTGGAAATGGAAAGACCTAATAACCGGCGGGGGGGGGGGGGATCCCGCAGTATCGAACCCTGTTAGGTTTGAATTTCGCGTCGCCTTAAATGAAGGGCAACATTTTCCTTCAATTTTGGTACATGGATTTATCCGAAAGCTTTTGCACAAACCATACTTTATTTCAGAAATATAATATGAAATAACTAGCAGGGGAATCCCTGCAGTATCGAACCCCTGTTAGTTTGAATTTCGCGTCGCCTTAAATGAAGGACAACATTTTTCTTCAATTTTGCTATTAAATCATTCTACTCCACATCATATGATTTATCCTAAAGCTTTTGCACAAAATATATTTTATATCAGAAGTGTAATATGAAATAACTGGCAGGGGAATCCCTGCAGTATCGAACCCCTGTTAGTTTGAATTTCGCGTCGCCTTAAATGAAGGACAACATTTTTCTTCAATTTTCCAGTTGGATCATTCTATTCTACATCATATGATTTATCGTAAAACTTTTGCATGAACCATATTTGTGTCCACACATTTAACTGGTACAACATAATGCTTCAATTTTTGTCACCAAACATGTTACTGTACCTTGGAATTTATTTAAAACGAGTGATTAGGAGAGCCCATTTTTAGCCTGACTCTGGGCAATTTGAACCAGTTTGCATACCTGGAGCTTATAGAAATCACACAAACCGCAGGGCTGTATCCAGGGATTTTCTGCAGGTTCCGATCCCAAACTCTCAGTCAGTCCTTTTCGTAATTCATTATTGAGGGTCCAATTTTTTTAGTGAATTTCGGCGCAAAGAGCCTGTGATCAATCACAAAACAGAGGTTAATTAACACGAAATTCAATACCCAGCTATGTAATCGGATCGATATTGAGGCTTCCAGAAGCTTTTTCTAGGAGTATTCCTTCAGAAATCCTTTCAAATTGAACAACAACAACAACAACAACACTTTCGTTTTTTGTTTCATTCGAGTTTTGGGCGCCCATACGTTTTCCGGAACTAAATTGGCTCTATGTACAGCCCTGATCATACATGACTGAAAAAAAAACAGGCTGAGGGGTCCACGCACCTTTTAGGTGCTTGCCTGCAATTCATGTTTATTCTGTTGGCAAAATTTTCAGCTTTTTTAACTTCAAAATGGTGAACATGTGGGTTCATCTGAGACTCATATTTTCATTTTGCTCATATAATTCAAGGCATTATGTTTACATGGAGCTGAAAGTATCAATTTCTCAAATCGATCTATCTTTTAATGGTCCTGGTTTGGCTCTTTTCGTAAAATCATCAACTAGAAATATAGTCGAGGAATTCATGAATTCATCACCCAAAACTTCTGCTCAACATGATAAATGCTATTCGTCAAATTCAATTAATCATTTCTAGCTCGAAGCAGACATTTGCCAGAACTAAGCTGATTCACACTGTAGCTGGTTATCTTAGGTCAATTGTTGAGTCTATTTACATTATCCTCACCAGACAACATAATGGTTACTATGCCTACCTTTAACTCTACACCCAAAACTGACCCTAAAATGACCTTAATTCTAATAATTATCGTGTTCTCTATGGCTAAATTAAAAGGTACACTACATACAAAATTCAGCTTGGATACTCATTCGTAACAAACAATACGGTGAATGTTAAGTTATAACCTCATTTGATCTCGAAAGCAACCCCAGAATGACCTTAATTTAATATTTAACGCGTTGTATATGCCAACCATGAACCCTACACTTCATACAACTATGACCTCATTCGACCCCCAAAGTGACCCCAAATATGACCGTAAACGCTTCAGATCAGGGTAGTATTTTCTCCTACATTGATTCCTACCGCACAAAGAACTAATTTAGCATGATTAACCAATTGTAAAAAAAAAATGTCATCGAAACTTTTTTAAGCGCTTTCGATGTGCTTGGCCAGCGAAGGCACGAAGCCTATTATCCACTGTTGCAGGGTAGGTACAAAGCTACTATCGTTCAAAATGACAAAAAAAAACACTGTCAACAATAACTAATAATTTTCAGGACTCTAGCAACGATAGCGTGGACCTTCATCTATAAGTGCCATATCGCTGTGTACGGATTGGCCCCTGGGCGAGTGCAGCTGGGTCCTTGAAGAAACTCATGGCGTGAAACAATCCGCAGCGAACCTGTCGTGTCGTCTGTTGGAATAAAATGGCACCTGAGCTTCCTTTTTAGCCCACCATCACCAGATGGTGGGCTGTTCAAATCACTTTTCGTCCGTGGTCCGTCGTCCGTCCGTCGGGGCGTCCGTCGTCCGTCGTCCGTCCATCAGTCCGTCCGTAAACAATTCTTGTTATCGCGATTTCTCAGGAACTACTGCATGAATCGTTCTCAAATTTGGTACACAGGTTCCCCTTGGGGTCTAGTTGTGCATGATACCTTTTCTGGTCGTATTCGAAAATCCAATATGGCCACCAGGCAGCCATCTTGGATTTCCCCATGAAACTTTGTTATCGGGATTTCTCGTCCGTCGTCCGTCCATCAGTCCGTCCGTAAACAATTCTTGTTATCGCGATTTCTCGGGAAGTACTGCATGGATCTTTCTCGAATTTGGTACACAGGTTCCCCTTGGGTCTAGTTGTGCGAGATACCTTTTCTTGTCCGATTCGATAATCCAATATGGCCACAAGGCGACCAGCTTGGATTTTCCCATGAAACTTTGTTATCGCGATTTCTCAGGAACTACTGCATGGATCTTTCTCAAATTTGAAACACATGTTCCCCTTGGGGTCTTGTTGTGCAAGATACCTTTTCTGGTCCGATTCGAAAATCCAATATGGCCACCAGGCAGCCATCTTGGATTTCCCCATGAAACTTTGTTATCGGTATTTCTCGGGAAGTACTGCATGGATCTTTCTCGAATTTGGTACACAGGTTCCCCTTGGGGTCTAGTTGTGCATAATACCTTTTCTTGTCCGATTCGATAATCCAATATGGCCACAAGGCGACCATCTTGGATTTTCCCATGAAACTTTGTTATCGCGATTTCTCAGGAACTACTACTTGGATCTTTCTCAAATTTGGTACACGGGTTCCCCTTGGGGTCTAGTTGTGCAAGATACCTTTTCTGGTTCCGATTCGAAATCCAATATGGTCACAAGGCGGCCATCTTGGATTTTCCCATGAAACTTTGTAATCGCGATTTCTCAGGAACTACTACTTGGATCTTTCTCAAATTTGGTACACGGGTTCCCCTTGGGGTCTAGTTGTGCAAGATACCTTTTCTGGTTCCGATTCGAAATCCAATATGGTCACAAGGCGGCCATCTTGGATTTTCCCATGAAACTTTGTAATCGTGATTTCTCAGGAACTACTGCATGGATCTTTCTCAAATGTGGTGCACAGGTTCCCCGTGTGGTCCAGTTGTGCAAGATGCCTTTTCTGGTCCGATTCGAAAAACCAATATGCGCACAAGGCGGCCATCTTGGATTTCCCCATGAAACGTTATCGTGATTTCTCGGGAAGTACTGCATGGATCTTTCTCAAATTTGGTACACAGGTTCTCCTTGTGGTTCAGTTGTGCAAGATACCGTTTGTGGTCCGATTCGAAAATCCAGTATGGCCACCAGGCGGCCTTTTTGAATTTTCCCATGAAATATTGTTATCGTGATCAAGATCAAGACGTTATAAAGATCCTCATGGTGCTCATTTGAACAGTCACAATCAAAGCGTGACTGAGATACATTAGTCTCTAGATAACGACTTTACAACGATTATTATGGATTAAGAATACTGATCAGCGATATGGATTTTATATTTTTGGAACATGTCTTGTCGGCATCATTGAAAACTGTTGACCGCTTCTCTCTTGCAGGAAACTAGCCTATGTTTATGTATACTATGATTGTCTTTTTGAATTTGGTGCTAATACTGTTACATGGATATGGAATAGGGCTCTGGATTATGGACGCGGATATTCTTTAATGGACGACGGCTGAATTATGAATGACGGACTAGACGCTTGTATTCTCAGGAACTACTGCATGGATCTGTGTCAAATTTGGTACACAGGTTCCCCTTGTGGTCTAGTTGTGCAAGATATCTTTTCTGGTCCGATTCCAAAATCCAATATGGCCACCAGGCGGCCATCTTGGATTTCCTCCATGAAACTTTGTTATCGCGATTTCTCAGGAAGTACTGCATGGATCTTTCTCAAATTTGGTACACAGATTCCCGTTGGGCTCTGGTTGTGCAAGATACCTTTTTCGGTCCGATTCGAAAGTGCAATATGTCCACCACGCCGCCGGCTTGAATTTCCCCATGAAACCTTTTTATCGTGATTCTCAGGAAGTACTGCCTGGATCTTTCTCAAATTTGGTACACAGGTCCCACATGGGGCCTAGTTGTGCAAAATACCTTTTTTGGTCTGATTCGAAAATCGAAGTTACGCTTTAAATTAATATGATATTCCCGAGTTGTGACGTTGCATCACTTGTCGGTAGATCAAACGGTGGAGCATATTCTATATATTTACTATATCAAGGAGTTCAAATGATTCCGAATAAAAATGTATTTCTTCAAATTTTAAATCAGTTTACTCCATGCCGTTGCAAGTGAATTGCTGTATTGTTTCGTCTGCCGACAGGCCGGCTTACACGAAGGGATGTCACTCTTGTGACACAGCGTCACAACTCGACAACTGTAGACTACTGCGTGTTTCGATCCAAGGGAGATAATCAGGATTCAGACACTTTCAAAGTTTCAACATTACTGCACGGACCGGATCCCTTCAGTGTCAAAGAAATTAGTCTTCGCTTCCAGTACCCAATGATGACACGTTCAAAAAAAAAAATACTACAAAACGAAGACGAAGGATCCCCGGACATTCACTTTCAGACTAACTTTGCTCAGTTCACTCGTACTATAACAACCGATATCAAGTAGAGTTTCTAGAAATCTTGAAACTCCTGAAACTTCGAAAGATTATATCTTGATGTGTTCCAGTGTCTCTTTTTCGATCTTTTTCGCTCAAATTCAAAATTTTGCAAACAAATTTGCAAATCAATCGTTTGTTCTTAGTAACAATGGACAAACAGATCCTCTTGTCATTAGCTTACAATTATCGGACAATAGTGAGCGCCAAGATCCTTCAGGATCTCTCGTTTATAGGTGAAATGTTAATTTATGTCTCAAATCTTCACCTGCTGTTGCTATGGCCTTATCTCCCTTTAGGAGCATCCTTACAAATAGTTAAAACGAAAAGTTGTCTCCCCTTAGGGAGCTCTCTCAGCCCAGCTAGGTTACTTAAGCCCTGCATAATCCTGAATCTCCCTCTTTCTCTATTTGTACCTGCTCGAGAGTGGTTGCATGTCAAGGAAGTGTCCTATAGTGCTGGTTTGGTTGCTGTTGGTTTGACTTCGGTTGTACTTTTGCTAAGCTAGTATTTTCTATTGCTTGTATTTCTTAGACATTATGTCTGATATATCTGTCCTCGTAAATTCTAATTCATGTCGCTCGTGTGGGCAGTTTTGGAATAGTTTGGATGCTCACACGGTCTGTTTCTCATGTAAAGGTCACCTGTGTTACCGTCAGTCCACGTGTTTAGAGTGTCTTTGTTGGGACGATTTAGCCTGGGGGAATTATGCCCAGGCGCGACGTGCGTATTTATTACGTGCTACAGAAGACTCTGCATTATCTGCGGACGAAAGACGGCAAAGTGAGATTGCTTTAGTCGTAGATTTCAAAGTTAATGAGGACCTTGCAGGTTCTAATTTGGATTTATCGCATAGACTTAAAAGCCCTGCTATGTCATCGTCGTCGATTCGAATTCCCCCTAGTGGTACCGTTGCACGGGAAGATAGCAATATTAGTCCAGACAGTGTGGGTTCTACTGGTAAAGCCTTGTCTGGAGTGGCTGTGCAAACACCTGTTTCTTTGTTCGTGACAACAAAGGATTCTGTCTCCAAGTCGGGTCGGCCTGGTCGCTCTATTGTTATTGACGAACAAAAGATTTCTGCTTCACCGCGTGTCATTTCACCTAATCTTTTGTCAGACGATCTGTCTCTGTCCGGTTCTATCAAAAAGAGAAAACATCATCGCATGTCAACTTCGCCTTTGCGGTTTAAATCTCGTTCTTCTTCTGCTGTTTTATCTAAAGCAGCCTTTCAGACTATGGAAGGTCGATCGGACTCTACTCTGAATTTTCAAATTGCGGATTTGCAGCCTCCGGTCTCTACGTTTGTTGACCCGTCACTTCGTTTTTCCCGTGCTTCTAAACGACGTTCTTCTACATCGCAACGCCGTTCACGTTCTCGTTCGCCTGTACGTCGTTTTGTTACTCCGCCTCGACATTCCGTTACGCCGTCTCGTCGTCTCATACACCTGTACGTCGTTCTCGTTCTCCTGTTCGTCGGTCTCGTACACCTAAACGTCCTAGTACTTTACGGCTTTCCCGTTCTCCGGTACGCCGTTCTCGTACTCCTGTTCGTCGTTCTCGTACGCCTCCACGCCGATTGCCACGTCGTTCTTCCTCACCTCCCCGTCGGGGTCGTCAAGTTCGTCAGTCGCAGACTCCTTTTCTTGATCAATCTTTTGATCGGTTATTGTCTACCTCTCGCCGTCGGTCCGTCGTTTGCTCTCCCAAACCTGCTTCGACGTCTTCGTCTGCTAGTCAAGATTCCTCATCTTCTTCGGATAGTTCGAAGGATTCGTCTAAGATGCCTTTTTCAGACAAGATGGCGGCTCTTTTGGCTCTCGTTCCAGACATGCCCGTTTCTACTAATGCTGTCTCTTCATCATCTCGGGTTAAATGTCCGACAGAGGCTTCTTCCGCGTTCACGTCTGCTTCTTCGAAGACACCCCTCACGTGTGCGCCTTCTCCGGCTTGGGAGTCTAATTGTATTGTTTTTGATCGTCAGTTGGAGGATGACAACAAGTTTAAGAAGCCTTTGTTTTCATTTTACAAACTTCATGATAACGTCCTTCCCGACAAATCTCCCAAACGTGATCGTGATTTGAGTCAGGTTTCGAAATCTTCTAAATCAACTTCTATTGGGGTTCCTACCAAAGTTGTCGATAATCTTATGGAGATGTTGCTGGCAATTCAACGTATTACATCTTTCACGGATTGGTTTTTGTTGGCTACTTCTCGGATTACTTTGGATCTTGCCTTACTTCAGGATTATGGTCCGGCTAGTTTATCTCCTGGTCGTCTTGCCTACTTACGAGCTTTCATTGACACGCTCAATATAGCTAACCGTCATGTCATTGAGGCGGGTGCTTTTTCCTATGTTTCGCTTCTTCAAGCTCAGCGTAAAGCATTGCTTCAGTATGTCAAGCCTGACGTTCCATACTTTGTGAAAGACCAACTATTACAATAGCCGTTATCCTCTAAGTTTGTCTTCAATAATGCTATCGAGTCCGTCATGCCTAGCATTCGTGAGGAACGGACTTCTAGATTGATTTTTGCTGCGGCTCGGCGTCCTGCTTTTTCCGTTGACCGGAAACCTATCCGCAATCGGGTATCCAAGCCTTCCCAACGTGAGGCTTTTCCATCGGGTAATTTTCGTGGCTTCGACAAGCCTCCACAAGCCCATGGCCGTCGTTCCACCCGTGGGAAATTTTCCAGAGGAAGGGGTGCATCCAACAAGTGACTATCCGTATTCCAGCTCCGATCCTCATTCCAGAGATTTCATCTTCCCGCCTTCCACCCTTTCAGTCATCAGGTCGTCGGCGGCCGTTTACAACATTTCTGGGAGAATTGGCAGTTCATAACAGACGACGAATGAATTATCAAGACATTGAAGAATGGTTTCCTCTTCAACTTTCAGTCCCAGCCCAGACTCATCTCTCGGCCTCGTCCTTCGCTGCTGCCAGTTCCCGCAGGACACGTTCAGACGCTTCTTTCCTCTGTCGCCACGCTTATCGCCAAAGGTGCCGTCAGAGAGCTTCCGTATGCCGAAGACAGCGTGGGGTTCTACAGTCATGTATTCCTTGTCCCGAAGAAAGATTCGGACCAAATTCGAATGATCATCGATCTCAAGCGGCTCAACAATTTTCATCTGGCCATGCCGCCTCATTTCAAGATGACGTCAGTCTCATCGATCCGGGCCCGCGTACATCACCGGGATTGGCTGGCCTCCATCGATTTGCAAGACGCATATCTCCATATACCCATTCATCCTCGTCATCGGCGATTCCTTCGTTTCACCATCAACGATCGTCGGTTCGAGTGGCAAGTCCTCCCGTTCGGAGTCAACATCGCCCCATGGCTTTTCACCCGTATCACTTCACCAGTCATGGCGTTTCTCCATCTACGGGGCATTCACATCGAGGTTTACATCGACGATATCCTCTTGTGGGCTGCGGACAAGTCCCTTCTCAACGCTCAGATCCGTTTCACTCTGCTCGTTCTACGTTATCTCGGGTTCATACCTCACCCTCAGAAGTCAGAGTTGGTTCCAGCGCAAATTCATCGTTACATCGGGGCAGTGTTCAATACTCGCCAACAACTGGTGCGCCCCCCAGAGGACCGGTGGACCAAGATTCAGGCGTTGATTCTAAGGTTTTTGTCATCAACTTATCAAACACGACAACGGTGGCAAAGCCGTCTGGGTTTACTCACCTCTACGCAGAGCCTTACTCGTTACGGACGTCTCCAAGTTCGGCCGCTACAGTACCATCTGTCTCCTTATCTGCTGATGTCATCCCTCAATCCTGTTGTTCCGGTATTGACGTCTCTACATCCACATCTGATTTGGTGGCAGTCACGCCACAACGTCATGCAGGGAGTTCCCTTCCGATTTCCATCTCCAGATCACCATCTCTACACCGATGCTTCCGAGACCGGTTGGGGAGCTCAACTGGACGGACTGGAGGTGTCCGGCAGATGGTCGAGATTGGATGCCAGACTTCACATCAACCTTCTGGAGACGAAGGCAGTCATCCTAGCTGTTCAGCATTGGAGTTGGCGTCTCATGAATTCGTCCCTTCTCATCGCAACGGACAACTCTACTGTCATTGCTCACATCAACAAGATGGGTACCACCCGATCTTTCTCAACGTTTCGTCTGGTGTGGGATCTTTACGACTGGGCTCTCATTCATCACTGTCATCTCAATGCTCGCCATGTTCCGGGTCGGCTCAATGTCTTAGCGGACCGTCTTTCTCGACCCGACACCGTGCTTTAGACCGAATGGCAACTTCATCCGGAGGTCTTCCGTCAGATCTGTAGCTTCGGAGAGACTCCCTTGATCGACCTGTTTGCGACGAGGAACAATGCGCAGCTCGCTCTCTTCGTCAGTCCGATTCTGGACCCTCAAGCCTTCGCCATCGACGCTCTTTCAATCAACTGGGACAACCTCCTGGTTTATGCCTACCCACCCACGGCCCTGATTCAGGGAGTTCTTCAAAAGATTACTCAGCACGACTGCGTCATTCTGCTCGTGGTTCCGTGGTGGCCTCGTCGTCAGTGGTTTCCGGTGTTGGTTCCACTTCTCACTGCTCCTCCACGTCGTCTTCCAGTTTGGCCCAGCCTGTTGCGTCAACCTCACGGGATAATTCATCACAACCCGCGGTGGCTCAACTTACACGTCTGCAAACTATCCAGAGTGCATTTACAGTCCAAAGATTTTCAGCAGAAGTTGCGCAGACGATGGTTTCAGCCAATCGATCTTCCACATCGCAGCTCTATCAATCGAAATGGGCCTATTTCGTCTCCTGGTGCCGAGAACGTGATTCCGATCCCGACTCTGCCTCTC